>WAAE01007972.1:4719-31941 GCA_013400495.1 Nicator chloris
GGGGATGGGGACAGGGAATGGGACAGGGATGGGGACAGGGATCGGGACGGGGATGGGGAACAGGGAGAGGGATGGGGATGGAGACAGGGATGGGGACAGGGATGGGGGACAGGGATGGGGTACCAAGGACAGGGATGGGGGAACAGACACGGGGAGGTGACACAGACATGGGAAAGGGGACAGACATGAATAGGGGGGATAAACACGAGGAGGGGGCACAAACATGACATGGGCGCACAGACACGAGCAGGTGGCACAGACACGGAGAGGGGACACAGACGCGAGCAGGTGGCACACATACAAGGCGCGGGCACACACGCGGGGAGGGAGGGCACAGACGCGGGGGGGGAGCGCGCGCAGACCCGGGGGGGGGGCGCACACACACGCGGGGAGGGGGCGCACGCACCCGGGGAGGGAGCGGACACACACCCGGGGAGGGGGCGCACACACACGCGGGGAGGGGGCGCACGCACCCGGGGAGGGAGCGGACACACACCCGGGGAGGGGGCGCACACACACGCGGGGAGGGGGCGCACGCACCCGGGGAGGGAGCGGACACACACCCGGGGAGGGGGCGCACACACACGCGGGGAGGGGGCGCACGCACCCGGGGAGGGAGCGGACACACACCCGGGGAGGGGGCGCACACACACGCGGGGAGGGGGCGCACGCACCCGGGGAGGGAGCGGACACACACCCGGGGAGGGGGCGCACACACACGCGGGGAGGGGGCGCACGCACCCGGGGAGGGAGCGGACACACACCCGGGGAGGGGGCGCACACACACGCGGGGAGGGGGCGCACGCACCCGGGGAGGGAGCGGACACACACCCGGGGAGGGGGCGCACACACACGCGGGGAGGGGGCGCACGCACCCGGGGAGGGAGCGGACACACACCCGGGGAGGGGGCGCACACACACGCGGGGAGGGGGCGCACGCACCCGGGGAGGGAGCGGACACACACCCGGGGAGGGGGCGCACACACACGCGGGGAGGGGGCGCACGCACCCGGGGAGGGAGCGGACACACACCCGGGGAGGGGGCGCACACACACGCGGGGAGGGGGCGCACGCACCCGGGGAGGGAGCGGACACACACCCGGGGAGGGGGCGCACACACACGCGGGGAGGGGGCGCACGCACCCGGGGAGGGAGCGGACACACACCCGGGGAGGGGGCGCACACACACGCGGGGAGGGGGCGCACGCACCCGGGGAGGGAGCGGACACACACCCGGGGAGGGGGCGCACACACACGCGGGGAGGGGGCGCACGCACCCGGGGAGGGAGCGGACACACACCCGGGGAGGGGGCGCACACACACGCGGGGAGGGGGCGCACGCACCCGGGGAGGGAGCGGACACACACCCGGGGAGGGGGCGCACACACACGCGGGGAGGGGGCGCACGCACCCGGGGAGGGAGCGGACACACACCCGGGGAGGGGGCGCACACACACGCGGGGAGGGGGCGCACGCACCCGGGGAGGGAGCGGACACACACCCGGGGAGGGGGCGCACACACACGCGGGGAGGGGGCGCACGCACCCGGGGAGGGAGCGGACACACACCCGGGGAGGGGGCGCACACACACGCGGGGAGGGGGCGCACGCACCCGGGGAGGGAGCGGACACACACCCGGGGAGGGGGCGCACACACACGCGGGGAGGGGGCGCACGCACCCGGGGAGGGAGCGCGCACACACGCGGGGAGGGAGCGCACACGCGGCGGCACCGGCGGGCAGAGCATCCCCGCGCAGCGCTCCCGCTCCCCGCCGCGGCGGCTCCCAGCTCCAGCCCAAGTTGGCGAGCAGGGGGCGGCCCCGGGGCTGCGGCACCCCCGGCCCCTCCGGGCCCCGTCGCTCCTCCCGGGGGTGCGGCCAGCGCGGGGAGCGCTCCCGGCGCGGCTGCGGGAGCGGGAGGCTCCGGCTCCAGCGGGAGAGCAGCCCTGGAGCTGCAGGTAACCATGGCCGGGAGCCGGAACGGCGATGGAGCGGGAGCCGGGATGGCTGCGGGGAACGGGAGCCGGGATGGCTGCGGGGAACGGGAGCCGGGATCGCTGCGGGGAACGGGAGCCGGGATCGCTGCGGGGAGCACGGGGACGGGGCAGGAGGGGCTTTCACAAAGCGCACCCCGCTTTGGAGGGGCTCGCTGGGGTCAAGGAGGCACCGGAGTCGTCGGTCCCGCTTGTGCAGACACCGAATTTGCCCTTCTGGGGGGTTGGGGGGAGTTGGTGCTGGAGAGAGGAGCGACTGCAGCCTGGCCGGGGGATGGCGAGGGGGACCCTCTGGGCAGCGGGGTGACCTGTCCTGGCTGGGGGATGCCCGGGAGGGACCCTCTGGGCAATGGGGTGACCTGTCCTGGCCGGGGGGTGCCCGGGAGGGTCCCTCTGGGCAGCGGGGTGACCAGTCAGGGCCAGGGGGTGCCCGAGAGGGTCCCTTTGGGCAGTGGGGTGACCAGTCAGGGCCGGGGGGATGCCCAAGAGGGACCCTCTGGGCAGCGGGGTGACCAATCTGGGCCGGGGGGATGCCCAAGAGGGACCCTCTGGGCAGTGGGGTGACCAGTCAGGGCCGGGGGGTGCCCGGGAGGGACCCCCGGCCGCGGGGACGATGCAGGAGCAGCCCGAGCGTGGCTGTGCAGCTCGACAGGGACACCAAAGGCGCCTGCGGGGGGGACGCGCGGGCACGGCCCGGGGCCGCTGTCACCCCGGGGATGTGGCAGAGCCCTGGCTGGGGCTCGGGAGCGATCAGAGCTCGGCGCAGGACGCTCCTCCGGGATAACGCAGGGCCGGCAGCGCAGGGGGTGGGAGGTGCTCCGGGGGGGACAGCGAGCAGAGATGTCAAGGTCAAGGGGACACGGTGGGGGTCAGGATGGGGCTGGGCTGGGGCTGGCTCCCTGCAGCTCCCAGCCTGTCCCCAGTGCCCAGAGCTCGGCATGGAAGGGCAGGGAAGGAACGAGCGGGCTCGGCTGGTTTGGGCTCAGCCGGAGGCTTTTTGTAGCTCTGGGGAGGAGGAGACACCCGGGTGAAACCCCACAGCCACTCCCAGGCTGCTGGGGCCAGTCTGGGGGTGCTTGAGGGAACCCCAGCTCCTGGGGACGGTGCTGGGTGGCTGCAGTGGAGCTGCACTGCTGGAGTGGGATGGATCCACACCAGAGACCCCAAATCCTGGAATTTTTTCCCCCCGAGACTTCTTTTCTGGAGCTGCTGTACCTGAGCTCCTTCCAGCCTGGGGCCCGGGGCTGTTCCTGCTCTCCCTCAGCCTGGGAGCAGCCACAGCCTGGAATTAACGCTCCTCCACCCATTTGGGATGTCCCTGGAATCACTGCGAGTCCCCGGACTGCAGAGAGGAAAGGCGGAAAAGAAACCTTTGGGGGAAAGTCCCTGGGTCTGGGGATGTGCTGGAGCTGGGGCTGGATTTGGGAGCTCCAGCCCAGCCCCACTGCCCGGTGGGGGAACAGGGATGGAGCTCCACACCCTGCTCTGCCTGGAGTGGCTTAAATCCAGGAGCAAACCCATCTTAAAGCTGGGAGCAAACCCAGTTTAAATCCGGGAGCAAACCCAGTTTAAATCCAGGAGCAAAGCCAGTTTAAATCTGGGAGCAAACCCAGTTTAAATCTGGGAGCAAACCCAGTTTAAATCCAGGAACAAACCCATTTTAAATCCAGGAGCAAACCCGTCTTAAATCCAAGAGCAAACCCAGTTTAAATCTGGGACCAAACCCATGTTAAATCTGAGAGCAAACCCACCCTAAATCCAGTAGCAAACCCAGTTTAAATCCGGGACCAAACCCACCTTAAATCCGGGAGCAAACCCGTCTTAAATCTGGAGCAAACCCAGTTTAAATCTGGGACCAAACCCACCCTAAATCCAGTAGCAAACCCAGTTTAAATCCGGGACCAAACCCAGCCTAAACCTGGAACCAAACCCAGCAGCATTTGCTCTCCACGGGTGTTGGTGTGGCAGGAGCAGCTCAGAGTGAGCAATCCCTGAGCACAACTTAAACGTGTTTGGGGAGGAAAAAAACCCACAAAGGATTCAGCAAATATTTGTTTTTCTGGGTTGTTTTATCAGTTGTTTGCTCCTAAAAACAGGAGCAGCTTCTCAGGTGCCCTGGGAAACGCTGGGATGAGCTGAGGGGGTGACGAGGTGGTGCCAACGGGAAAACACAATTCCAAAAGATTTTTATTTTTAGGGTTAAAAGCGGGAAGAAGTTGTTGGATGCGGAATTCAGCTGATGGCTGCTCATTCCCAGTTCAGGGAGTGGAAGCAGAGGAGCGATTCCATGTGAGGAAGTTTTGTTTTCAGCAGAGAATAAATCCACCATTCGGGTTTTTGGGGCAACAAACGCCCCCTGAGAAGCACCAGAGGCAGATTTGTACAGGGAGAAAGTTCCTTTTCAGGAGAATCTGAACTGATCCCTTCGGGATTTTTCAATCCAGGTGGTGGGATAGGGCTGGGGATGGGAAAACCCAGCTGTCCCTGCTGTGTGGGAGCTGCTGCATTGGTACAGAACGTTTTTATCGCTCGGGAGCTGAAGCAGCTCTCAGGGTGATGCTGCATTTCCCTGCTGCTCCCACCCAGCTTTCCCGGGATTTTTGAGTTATCCCGGAGCTGCTCCGCCGGGTCTCCCCAGCTCCCTCCCTCCCTCTCCTGCCTGCTCCAAATCCAAGGAATGAAGCCCCACTGGCTCTTTGGGAAGCGGCGGGCGATGGACGCTCAGCTCCAAACGGGAAAAATTACCAAACCCCCAGGAATTTGTTGCAGCCAACTCCACGGGATGGGAGTTCTGCTGCCGGGAGACAATTCCTGGAGAGCTCTCCCAGTGTTTTTCCTCCCGAGACTGTTGGAAAAGCCTTGGATTCCCGTTGGGTGTGTTGTCCCTAATTATCCTGCCGCTGGAAGCAGCAATCTGCCATCCTGGTGCTGTAATTCCATTCCCAGCAATTACTGGGGATGAGAGAGTGATGATTCCAGGGGCAGCAGGATCCAATCCGGCCTTGGAAAATCAGGTTTCCTGCTGCAATTCCTGCCTGATCCCTGCCCCACTCTCATGCAATGCTCTCCACGGAGTTATTTTTGCTTTCCTGCTGCGACCAGAGCCAGGGAAAACTTCAGCCTTGATCTGTCTGGGCATTTTTAATTTTAAATTAAAAATTTTAATTCAATTTAAAATATTTTGTTTTCTCCTTAGCCCTTAGGTTGGGATGATTTTTCAGTCGCCGTTCTGTTAATCCCTGGGGGTTTTTTTTTTCAGCCAGGTTTATTTAGGAGTTTTCACAAATGTGAGATTCTAACACCATAACACCTCTGCTATTTATTCCCTGATTTTTTTGGGGGAGGCAGGGACAGAGATATATTCAGCTGCTGTGGATGTTGATTTCTTTTCCCCAGGATGCTGCTCTGTTAAAACTTGGAATTCTATCAGGGATTGTTCCAGCTCTACATTTCCAGCTCCTCAATTTGAAGCAGAAAACCCAGAACTGATGGACAATCCCAGGGTGGGGGGTTGGAAATCAAAGGGGAAAAAAAAAAGGCTGGATGAGAGGAAATCCCCCGGAGGAGTGTTCGTTATTGATTCATTAATTAAGAACACCAAACAAGGCTGTGAGGGATCAATCAGCGCGTCTTAATTACCTTTAATCATCGTCTTTAATCACCCTTCGTGGCGGTTGTGGTGACAAAAGGAGCCCAAATCGTGCTGGTGAGGGACAAACCTGGACAGGGGGAGAAATTCCCTGTGCTCATCCAAGGCAGCCAGGAAAACACGGATTTACAGCTGGTCAGGGTTTGTTTTTTTCCAGGAAAAATCCCAAAATTCTGACGGCTGCAGGGCGAAGGCTGAGGGAGGAAAACCTGGAATGGGGATCTGGGCTGGGTTTGCAGATCCGGGGGACTTTGGGACGTGAAATCCTGGGAATGGGGAATGTCCAGATGGAGGAAATTCCTTCCTGGTGCTGGAAGCAGCAGGGAAGGGTCGGAAGGTTTTGCCTCAGAGCCTTAGGAAATGGATTTCCCCTCAGGAAATGCACTGGGACATCCCTGGAATTGTCCACTTCCAGGCTGGATGGGGCTTGGAGCAATCTGGGATAATGGGAGGTGCTCAGGGATGAGCTTGAAGGTCCCTTCCCACCCAAACCATTCCTGGGATTTGCTTCCCAATCAGCTGGGTGTGACAGGGAATATTGTACAGCTCATCCCACGGAACAGAAATCCTGAGGGAAAGGTGAAAATTCCCACAGATCCCTGGGAAGAGCCCCAAAACGCTGAGGGGACCAAGTGTCCCTGACTCCAGGAAAAGCCTGGCACTGCTGCTGCTGAGGGAACCTGGAAGTTCCTCTCCGTGGAAAACACACCCAAGCCCTTCATGGAAAACCTCTGGAATGCCCATGGATGGCTGGGAGGGCCCGAGGCCCTCTGCAAACCGGGATTTGGGGCTGGAGGATTTCTCCAGGAGGGGAAGAAATTGGAAGTATCCAAAGAAAAGAGCTCCTCTTTCCAAGAACTCCAAAGGTGGTGGAAGGACCAGGATTGAAGTTACAGTGAAATTCCTCCAGCCCCCAAAGCCAAGGATGTGCACTGTGGGAAAAGGGACTTTGGAAAAGTGTCCTTTCCCATTTTTTAGAGGACAAGCCACACACGACTGCCCCTCCTGACCTTCCCTGCTGAGTTCCAGCACTGCTCCTCTCCGTGCTCTCCAATTTTTTCCAGGCTTAGATGGAAAATTTGGCTTTTTGGGCCCAGCCTGGATGTGCTGAGCTCGTCTGGGAAGAACATTCCCAATCCCAGCGCCATCCCAAGGATGCAGCTCCATGGATGTGAGTTTACAAACCCTGACTGCCCCGTCCTGAGCGTTTTTCTTTCCTGTTCTTCCCTTCAGTGATCCCAGCGGGGTCACAGCAGGAAAATGGGAATTTCCAAACCCCTCCCAGTCGAGGATGAGGGATCCCAGCTTCGGCTTCTCCCAGAATTCCCCCATAAATAGCCCGAGATTTGCTACAACTCAGGATTTCAAAATGAGTTTGAAGATCAGGATTTAAAACTCCATTTTTTTTAGCCAGAGCCGGACTTTTCCTGTGTTATTTTATCCAAGCAGTGGAGTTTTCCTTTGTTATTTTATCCAAGCTCTGACCTACTCCTGATTAATTCATGAGGAGCATGGTCTTGGCTGAGCTCTGCCTGCAGTGGGATGTTAACTGCAGGGATGGGGGATAAATCCCAAATATCCCAACGTGCTGGAATGTTTGAATTCCTCCTGCCCCGTCCTCATCCCCCAGAGGCCGGGCCAGCTCCCTCAGCTCTCCCTGCATTCCCGATTTCCCCCCCCTCCGGTGCATCTCCACCCAGCCACGTGAGACACCTACTCCCCATCTGCACATTCCCAAAGCAGCTCGGCACATTTGTGATTCCTCCCGGGAGCTGCAGGGACTCCTCCTCTCCCCCAGGTTTTTCTCACCCCAGGAGAAAGCCCAGCCGCCGACGGAGGTGGCTTCGGATCGCTCCTGGAGACGAGGAGCTTTTCCCAGCGCCGTGGGCTGGGTGTTTGCGGTTCCAGGTCCAAACCCCCCGGATTCTGACGGGAATGTGACGGTCAGGTGATGGGAGCAGAAGTTGCTGGGCGTTTCTTCCACCTTCGCCAGGGTTTGCTGTGGGGTTTGGCGCTTTAAATGCCCCTTTTTTGTAGGTGACGTTTCCGAGTTTCTCCACCTGACGAACACCTGCTTTCAACCCCGCCCCGACAAAAATATGGAAAAATGTTCCTGGGAATCAAGCACGCCACAGGGAAGGGGTGTTGGACATTCTGCACCTTTTCCAGGATGGCTGGTAAAATTTATTCCGGCTTCCAATCTGCTCAGCTGTCCTGGAGCTGCCCACTGCAGCTTGGATTTCCTGCAGGAAAAAAGGGATTTTTTGGATAAAAAACAGTTCAGGGTGAGAGGAGAGGATGCAGGAACACAAAAAACAGTCTTGAGAGATGGAAAAAAGGAGTTTATTCCTTCCCTTCTCTGTGCACACACCCTGAGCTGGTGGGGAAGGTCTCAGACATGATCCTTTCTTTCTTGGAGCTCAGGGATTTTTTTCCAAGGGTTTTCCATTGTTATGGAAGGTTTTATTTCTTCCCCTGATCCCAGTTCCAAGCCCAACACCTTCCACTATCCCGGGTTGCTCCAAGCCCTGTCCAACCCAGCCTTGGACAGTTCCAGGGATGGGGCAGCCACAGCTTCTCTGGGAATTCTACTCCAGAGCCTCTCCAACCTCAGAGGGAAAAAATCCATCACAGATACAGCCAGCCCTGGATCCTGTGAAAATGAAACAGGACCCGGGATCTGCTGGGATGAGCACTGGGATTCTCCCATCGTGCGATTCCTTTGTTGGGATTCGATCCCATCCCACTCCCTGGCTGGGTAATTCCACCCCAAATCCTGACTAGAAGAGAAAACGGGAGCGGTCGTAAAAGTCCGCTTTGAATTTACTCTTCCCGTCTCTCTTTTCCTTGAACTTTTGTCCTTTCGGATTTTTAATTTTCCAATTTCGGATTTTTCCTTCTAGGAACAAGATGCCCGCGAAGTTTGACCTCTCCTAAGAGGAAAACCACGGAGAAAGAGGGAGGGAGAGAAAATAAAAAAGAAAAATCATGGATCCTTGGTACTTTTCCAGCCCGTTCAGCACGGAAGCCGCTCCCGGCGAGGCCAACCCCTCGCTGCTGCCCAACGTGACAGAGAACGGGACGCTCCCGGAGCCGCCCCCGTTCCAGTACATCCACAAGGTGCTCATCCCCATCTGCTACCTGCTGGTGTGCGCCGTGGGGCTGAGCGGCAACGCCCTGGTCATCTACGTGGTGCTGCGCCACGCCAAGATGAAGACGGTCACCAACATCTACATCCTCAACCTGGCCGTGGCCGACGTGCTCTTCATGCTGGGCCTGCCCTTCCTGGCCACCCAAAACGCCATCTCCTACTGGCCCTTCGGCTCCTTCCTCTGCCGGCTGGTGATGACGGTGGACGGCATCAACCAGTTCACCAGCATCTTCTGCCTGACGGTGATGAGCATGGACCGCTACCTGGCCGTGGTGCACCCCATCAAATCCACCAAGTGGAGACGCCCCAGGGTGGCCAAGCTGATCAGTGCCACCGTCTGGACCTTCTCCTTCTTGGTGGTGCTGCCCGTCATCATCTTCTCGGACGTGCAGGAGGACTTCCAGACGTGCAACATGAACTGGCCGGAGCCGGTCAACGTCTGGTCGGCGGCGTTCATCATCTACACCTCGGCGCTGGGCTTCTTCGGCCCTTTGCTGGTCATCTGCCTGTGCTACCTGCTGATCGTGGTCAAGGTCAAGTCCTCGGGGATCCGCGTGGGCTCCACGCGGCGCCGCCGGTCGGAGCGCAAGGTCACCAGGATGGTGGTGATCATCGTGGTGGTCTTCGTCTTCTGCTGGCTGCCCTTCTACACCATGAACATCGTCAACCTGATCCTCATCCTGCCCGCCGACCCCGTCCTGGAGGGGCTCTACTTCTTCATGGTGGTGCTGTCCTACGCCAACAGCTGCGCCAACCCCATCCTCTACGGCTTCCTCTCCGACAACTTCAAGCAGAGCTTCCAGAAGGTTCTCTGCCTCCGGAAGGGGGACGGGGCCGAGGATGGGGAGCCCGTGGAGCACCGGCAGGAGAACAGCAGCCGCCTGCAGGAGTCCATGCTGACCCAGAGGAACGTGGAGTTCAACGGGCACATGCAGACCAGCAAGGTCTGAGGGCAGGGCCTGGCACCGTGGAGTGCCCTGGAGGACTTGGGGACATTGAGGAGGGCATGGCCTGGCACTGCAGAGTGCCCTGGAGGATTTGGGGACTTCAAGGACAGCTCAGTTCATGCAAAAAGAAAATGTGTGCCCCAGAAGCTGCAAGAAATGTACACAGAAGGCTCTTCCCTGCTTTTCCCAGCTGGAAGTGCCAAGCTCTCCTGGTTTCCTGCTGGATCCAAAGTTTGGGACCACTTTGGGTCCTCCAGGGGGTGATTTCCAGGCTTTGTACCCCTCTAGCGATGCAAAGCAACACTAAGCCAGCTCTCATTCCCTTGTTAAGCTGGGTTTAAGGCTGCTTTGCAGTGCTGGGATCAGCTCTGAGCAGCAAACAGCTCAGCTGGGATCTTTGGGAATTCTTCAAGGGGATTTCTGAAGGGAAAGTGAGATTTCTTCAGAGTTTCACACAAAAAAGGCGCCAGCACTGCTCTGGAAATGGGCTCTGGTGTGCTGGGTGCTGCCTTTGCTTTGTTTTCCTGCCATTAAGCCATCCCAGGGAGCCAGAACAGTCAGAAACCCTTCAAACACGGCCAGAAAGGACAAAAACCCCAAGAGCAGGAAAACATTTTGGAAAGGAATCAATGTACCCATGACATTTCCACCTTCCCACACCATGAAACGTGCTGTCACCCCGTTACTGTGATGCCAGTGCTGATGCCGTGGGGTCCTGGGGAGATTTTGTGTCCATTCCTTGGTTCTGAGTGTAAATCTGGACTCAAAACTGCGTTTCCAGAAATTAAACCCAGCTCAATCTCCTCTAAGTCTGGACCTAAAACTGCGTTTCCAGAAATTAAGCCCAGCTCAATCCCCTCTGAGTGTAAATCTGGACTCAAAACTGCGTTTCCAGAAATTAAACCCAGCTCAATCCCCTCTAAGTCTGGACCCAAAACTGCGTTTCCAGAAATTAAACCCAGCTCAATCTCCTCTAAGTCTGGACCTAAAACTGCGTTTCCAGAAATTAAGCCCAGCTCAATCCCCTCTGAGTGTAAATCTGGACTCAAAACTGCGTTTCCAGAAATTAAACCCAGCTCAATCCCCTCTAAGTCTGGACCCAAAACTGCGTTTCCAGAAATTAAACCCAGCTCAATCCCGTCCTGACTGGTGCAGTTGCCAGGGCGGTGTTTGCGCCTCGATCCTGGAGGTTTTCCCCAATTTTAACGATTCCATCATTCCGTTCATCCAGCTGGGCGTGACCCTCGCATTCCCAAACCCGGGAACTCACAGGATGGACACAGGATGCATCCAGAGCCTGGCTGGGACCATGAGTAATTTGCCCCCAGGTTTCTCCCAGCGGCAGGCAGTGCCCACCTGCCACATTCCACATCCCAGCACGGCCAGGTTTTACGGATTCAGTAATAAAATGAACTTTTCCGGTTGGTTTGGTGTGAGCCGGGCTCTGATTCCCTCAGTTTCCCACCTGAAATGATCCCTCCTGGAAGCTCCGCAGTGGGAAATGACTGGGAAGGTCAAGGCTGGGGCAGGAAACTCTGCCTTGGAGAGAAAAGGGATTTTATAAATAAAATTTCCCTTTAATTTCAATAAATTCAGGTTTCTGGGAAGGAGATAAACCCCGGCTTGGGCAGAGCAAAGAGCATTTCTCCCCTCCTCCCATGGAATTTGATCAAATCCTTGGAATTAACCAAGGGAAGTTTTATCTGGAGGGAGCAGACCCTGGAAAAGAGGTGGATAAACCTGAGCCTTGTTTTCCACACGCCCCAGAACAATCCCTCCTCTTTTCCCACTCCCCCAGGTCAGGACTGGGATCCCAATTCCCAGAAAACAGAAATTCCAGCCAGCCCATCCAACATTCCCGTTGGTCATGCTGCAATCCATCATATTTCAGGAGCAAATTTAGGAAAGCTCTCAATGCCCCAGTTCCCAGGAAAATTCCCTCTCCAACCAGCAGCTCCCTGGGGAATTCCCATGGGAATGCTGCTTTGGAGGAACTCTTTTCCTGGCCCAAGGAATTTTTTTTCTGGGAGCAGCTCCTGCAGATCATCTCTCCCAGAGCCACGCAGCCTTTGCTCCATGGGATTCCCTCCCCATCCTAAAAAATCTTTCCTCAGACCAGCTCTGTGCCTTTGGAAGCTCCGCTGGCTTTTCCCTGAATCCCAAGCACCACTCCTGGGCTTTTCCCGGCAGCTTGGCAGTGGAATTTTGAGGAGCCAGCTGAGCTGCCAACGTCCCTGCACACATTCCATCAAAACATGTCATCCTTCCACAAAGACTGACAAATTCCCGGGAAAATCTGTCCTCCCAGCCAGCCCTTCCCAGGAAGCTCCAGACAGCATCGACACTCCCCAAATCCCTTTTTTTCCTTCACACATTCCAGCCCCAATCCCTCAGCCCCAGGCACTGAGTGACATTTTTAATACCTCGACAGACAATCCTTCCGAATTCCAGCTTATTCAGCTTTTCCTTTGATTCATCCAAGGATTCCAAATGTTGGCTTTGCTCTGCTGGAAGAAAAAAAACAAACCACCCACGGGAAGATCATGGAAAATTTGCCCCGTGTCCACCTGACCTTCAGGAGGTGGAGAAATCATTTGGATGAAATAAAAATGGAATGAAAGAATAAATGAAAAACAAACGGGAATTTCTGGTTCCGGCTCCAGCTGTGAATATTTAGTGGGATCCATGGAATAAAGGGAATTCCAGCTGCTGGATACCAAAGGATGTGAAGGAAGGAGGTGTGGAAAAATCCACCTTTGGGGTACAGGAGCAGCTTCCTTCGGGGATTTGTTTTTTATTCCATGAGAAACGGGGTTAAATGAGGGGGGAAAATCATGGATTCAGCTTGGACAAGTGGCCTCAGGAGACTGCAATTCCGAAGGGCAGATTCCAGGTGGGCATCTCAGGGGGATCGGGATTCATGGCCTGCACTGGGCACTTCCCGGGTTTCAGCAGGGTCACCATGGAATCCTCTGGCTTTGGGATCTCTCCTGGCTGCTCTCCAAGGCAGGAAAAACCCAGGAATGTGCCTGAAGTGTGGAATTTATCCCGGGATTTATCAACGAATTGCTGTAGGAATAAGAGCAGGGCACGCATGGGATTTTTGCACCTTCCCTCTTTAAGCCCCAGTTAAACGCAGCTCTCGGTTCCCTGGGATGGGATCGTCCCTGGGATCCAAACATTCCCTGTGGCACCAAGTCAGGCCCAGCCTTGATCCCTCAGCAGCATCCTTAAAACCTGCAATTCCCAGCTCCCCGTGCCTTTCCCTGCCCCTTGGACCCGCGGCCCAGGCGGGAGCGGCCGATTTCATTCCCGAGATTTATTCCCAGGATATTTTACCCAGCTCCAGCCCCTCGCTCACCTGCAACGCCTCAGCTGCTCACCTCACCCCGCTCCTGGTTTTCCTGGATGCTTCATTCCCGCCCGTTTGGGTGTTGTTTGGACGACTCCATGGAAATCCGGCGCGGTTGCCACGGGCTGGCCGACGCTCCGGGGTTTCTGTGTTCCCTCTCCCTTTCCCGCTGCAATCCCGTCACACTTAATCCCCCCATCTGCCCATCATTCCCTGGAAAGTCATGGAAGGTGAAGCCGTCCCCGCTGGCTCCCTTCTCCTGAGCCTTTAAGCCCCGGATCCCGTTCCCGACCTCGAGCCGGGAGCCATCCCAAACATCGGATGTATCCTGGGGTGAACCCGCAGAGCTTTCTCCAACAGGAAAAGCAGCAGCCCTCGGGAAAAAGCTGGGAATGAGCACTGCTGGCCTGTGGGGATGGGAGATCACAGAGGAATTCCCGTCGGGATTTGACCCTGGGTGCAAACACAGCCCTGGAAGTGCAGAGGCCTGGGAGTTATCAGGGAAGAGTTTTCCGTTCGCCTTCCATGGATCACCTCTGGATTTGGGGTTTCTAATCCTGGTGCATCCCTCTGGGATGGGAGATCCAGGATTGCAGCCCCCACTGCTCCAGAGGATCCCTGGTTTATATTCCAGAGGGAGGTTTGGGGCTTTTCCTCCCCCTGCTGCAGAGGTGAATCCCACCACGGTTTTCTCTGGAGAATCTGGTGGAAAAAATAAAGGATAAAACCCCCTCCAAGGCCTCAATGAATTTATTCTGTCCTGGCTTTTCCCAGCAAAAAAAAAAAAAAGAATCATGGAATGGTTTGGATTGGGAGGGACTTAAAGCTCATCCCATTCCAAGCCCTGCCACGAGCAGGAACAATTTCCACTATCCCAGGGTGCTCCAAGCTCTGGCCTGGGGCAATTCCAGGGATGGGGCAGCACTCCTGGGCACAATTCCTGCATCCAGGAGGAACAACAGAGCCATGGAGCACAAATTCCATGCACAATTCCTGATCCCAAGAGCCAGGCAGCACAAATTCCGTGCACAATTCCCAATTCCAGGGGGAACAACAGAACCAGGCAGCCCAAATTCCATGCACAATTCCTGATCCCAAGAGCCAGGCAGCCCAAATTCCATGCAAAATTCCTGATCCCAAGAGCCAGGCAGCCCAAATTCCATGCACAATTCCCGATCCCAAGAGCCAGGCAGCCCAAATTCCATGCACAATTCCCGATTCCAAGAGCCAGGCAGCCCAAATTCCATGCACAATTCCCGATTCCAAGAGCCAGGCAGCCCAAATTCCATGCACAATTCCTGCTTTGCCGGAGGAGAAGCGCTGGCTCCGGGAGCCGTGGTGACAGCAGCTCCCCCGGGCAGGGTAATTAATTAATTATGCATTCCCAGAATTAATGAGAGCGTCCTGTTCGCATCCCTGTCCCGTTTTTTCCCGCAGATTCCAGCCCCATATGCCGGGTGCCAGACAGGGCTGACGGCCCCGCATCCCACACTTGGAATGATTTTATTTCCCGACGTGTCTGTGCCTGGCTCCTGACAGGAGTCAAAGGCATTTCCACGGAATTAATTCATGGCACTCCATGGTGTTTGGGTTTTTCCAGCACGTTTTCAGGCAGGGAAAAGCAGATCCTTGGATTTCTGACCCGTTAAAAAACCTGGAGCCGCACAGACAGAGCCAGGAAATGGGAATGGGGGGTTCTGCATCCCTGGGATCACGGGATCGCTGAGGTGGGAAAAGATCTCTGACAGCACTGAGCCCATCCCTGTCCAGGCGTCTTTTCAATCCTGGAAAAGTTCAGGATTCTGACTTAAAAGGGATGAAAACCCAGAGAAAACAGGGAAAAAGGATCTGGAGGAAAAATGGAGGAATTGCTTTGGATTCTGCCTTGCGTGGAAAAAGGGAGAGGATTCCAATGTGATTCCCTGGGAATTCGCAGGCTCTGTGTGCTGGGTTTGGGATCAGCAAAACCCCAAATGCAGTGGCAATTCCTCAGTTTCCTGCACATGGAATTTCACAGCCTTGGCGTGGCTGAGACTGCAGAATTCCTGCCTGGAGCCAGCAGACAAGGATTTGTTTCCAGAACGATCCAGAGAGGAAGCAATTCCTCGGAGAGCTGATTTTAATGTGATTTTCCCTGGAAATAGCATTAGGCTGTCATTCCCAATGTCTGGCAGGAATTGTTGGGTGCCCAAATCTCCGCAGGCAGCTTTTGCCTGGAATACAAATGCAGCTGGGGAGGAAACATCCACAGGTTTGGGAATTGGGAAGCAAATCCCTCCTCATCCCAGGGATCCAGCTCGTCCCTCCTCTGTTTGCCCATTCCTGAGGGGATGAACCTCTTCCCACATCTCTGCTGGGGCTGAATCCAGCCCTGCAAGGACACAAACCCAGAGATTTCCACACAGGAATTTTCTGCCCCGTCAGAATCCCAGGGATTTTTACTGGAGAACCCGGGAGAGAACAGGAAATCTCCCCAAATTAGGCAAGGAGAAGGTGCTGAGGGCAGAGAGCACACATGGATTTGGCCTTTCCAGCTGCTGCTGCTGCCTGGATCTTGCCAGGAAAAATAAAACCACTCTGGAAAATCAGGAGGGGAACGAGGAATCCTCAGGATTTACAGGAGCAGAGCACGGAGCAAGAACAGGGAACCCCCCAAAAGAATCCCACCTCTCATCCCAGGGAAGGGTGGAGATTCCCAGCCTGTCCTGGCTTTGGGAATTGCCGTTCCCAGCCTGTCCAGAGTTTGGGAATTGCCATTACCAGCCTGTCTAGAGTTTGGGAATTGCCATTCCCAGCCTGTCCAGGTTTTGGGAATTGCCATTCCCAGCCTGTCCAGAGTTTCGGATTTGCCATTCCCAGCCTGTCCAGGATTTGGGAATTGCCATTCCCACCCTGCCCAGAGTTTGGGAATTGCCATTCCCAGCCTGCTCAGGGTTTGGGAATTGCCATTCCCAGCCTATCCTGACTTTGGGAATTGCCATTCCCAGGCTGCCCAGAGTTTGGGAATTGCCATTCCCAGCCTATCCTGACTTTGGGAATTGTCATTCCCACCCTGCCCAGGGTTTGGGAATTGCCATTCCCAGCCTATCCTGACTTTGGGAATTGCCATTCCCAGGCTGCCCAGAGTTTGGGAATTGCCATTCCCAGCCTATCCTGACTTTGGGAATTGCCATTCCCAGGCTGCAGGGAGGGTGTGGAAGGCCAGAGTCTCCATCCAAGCTTTTAGCCGGGATTGCTCCCTGGCTTGGAAGCTCTCTCTGTTTGTTTTCCCACTTTCCCCTCCCATCCCCTGCATTTTCTCCCCCTCCTTGCAGATCCTTGCCCGCAGTCATTAAATCCCATTCCACTCATCCAGAGGCAATCCATTAGCCTGATTTGTTGCCTGGTTTCCTTATCGCCCTCGATGTTATCTCGCTGTTCCCGTCGTAAATCCAAAGTTTCCTCCTGGAGAGGAAGGGAAGAGTTTGCCCAAGGCACCGGCGCCTGTTGTTATTCCCGAGAAAAATCCGTCCAGAGGGGTGAAACCACACCCAAACAGGCTCTTTATCCCCAGAATAGGCTGGGATGAGATGGGAATTAGGGATCGTGGCATTCCCGGGATGGAGAGAGCTGAACAAACAGAGGTGGGGAGGTTTGAGTTGGATTTTAGGGAAATTTCCTTCCCAAAAGGGGCGTCCAGCCCTGGAAAAGCGATTTAAAATGTGGCAGTGGGAACATTCAGCTTTGACATATTCCAGGTTTTCCCCCAAAACCTTGGCAGGTTGAGATTCCTGGTGGTTTTTAGGCCGTTTTAGGGAAAATTTGGATCCTGTGGATCCCTTTGGATGCTTGGAAAAGTGGTTGTGCCCCTGGAATCGATGTGGATTTAACGATTTCCCTGCTCCTGGCACTGGGATGAGTCATGAGGGCTCTGAAATCCAAATATCTCTGCGGGAAATGTGTTTATTCAGGGATAAAAAGGATGGATTTTTGCTGCTTCCCAGGAGAAAGGGAATTCTCTGGAATTCCGTGGATTGAACAAGTTCTGGGTGGGGCTTTTCCAGCCCTGGCAATAATCAGGGAATTTTTAATCGTAATTTCAGCCAGTGCTGCAAACGGGAAACGGGAATGAGCCGAAATTGTGGGAAAACTGATGGATCTGTGAGGAATGAGGAATTCCAGATCACCTGGGAATGCTCCTGCTCCACCACAGAGCTCCTGCCAGCAGCACATCCAGCTGGGAATTCTTTTTCCAGCCTAGGGATGGGACAGGGAGGATTTAGAAGTAGGAACAGGAGGGGAAAAGATGTGGAGCTCTCCAATGTGGCTTTAAAATCATGGGAATTTCCCAGATTTCCGGATACAGGCTGAGGGAAGCAGGGGTACACTCGAGGTTTCAAGGCTTGGGTTCCATTTTTATCCAGATTTTTCTCCCCAAAAGTCCCTATTTTCAGGAAAATTGGGAGATCTTGAAGATTTGGGATTGATTTAGAGGAAAAGGTGTTGGCGGGAGATTCCTTTTGGGAATTCTTTGGATTAAAGGAGCTAAAATTGTCCCCAGAGATGTTTCCAGGGTCAGTGTGGTGCTTTTAGCTAGGGAATGCAGAAAAACTTATGGAAAAATGTATGGAAAAGAGAGAAACAATCCCAGGTACTGAAAGCAAAAATCTTTATTTCAGCTACTTTTCCCAAAGCTGGGGGAGGTGAGATCCATGGAAGCGTTTTCCTGGCAAGAATTTCCCTGGATTCTTTGTACAAAAGGTTTGGGAAGCGAACAAGAGACTGGGAGAAAGGAAAAGAAGGAATGGGATAAAGTGCTGGGGTTTGGCTGCAAGCACCACAGTTCTATCCATAATTTTTTAGGAAAAAATCCCAAATCCCTAAAAAATCACCGCTTGAAGAAAAACTCCGCTTTCTTTCCAGTTTTTCCTCCATTTTCCAGGAATGATGGTGCTCCAAGATGGCAATTTCTGGGGAAAAAAAAGCCCCAAATCCCTAAAAATAATTTAAAAAATCCTTTTTCTTTCCAATTTTTCCTCCATTTCCCACAAATGACGGTGCTCCAGAATGGGGATGTCCAGATGGGAGCACAGCCTGCAATCCCAGCTTGGCAAATCCCAAATTCCCACCCTTTTGTTCCATTGGGAAGCACATTCCCAGCCATGCTGGATGTCCTTACGGGAAGTTTTTCTCTGGAGCTTGTGCTTGGACCGAGTTTCCCTGGAAAAACTTTCCCGAATCCACGTGCTCTTATTTCTCTGATTCCACCTTTATGCTGGAATCGTGGAATACGGCACGGAACGGAACCAGTCGGGAATTTGGGGTTAATTCCTGCACAAAATATTGGTTTTAACACCAAAATTCCTGCCTGAGAGGATTCCTGGTGCTGCTGAGGAGGGGCTCGAATTAGCCGAGGCTTTTGCAGGAATAACGAAGTTCCTTAATTAGCACCTGGATAACCGTTCTGGTCCTTAGGGATAATTATTTTATCATAATGATATCCTAATTATTATAACTCCTTCTCTAAAGCTCAGCAGAGGAGGGGAATTTTGCTGCCAGCTTGGCAAATTTTTGGGGATGTTCCCCCACAGGGAGCTGGGAATCTTCTGGAATTTTTGCGCAGGTGGAACAGTTCCCTCCATCCACACAGGGGTGGAAAACCACCCTTCAAATATTCCAAACGGGACAGGAGATGCAGAGCAAAGTGAAAGTTTTGCTGTCGACCCGGCAAACTCTTCAGGGACGTTCCCGAGGGTCTTTACAGGGAACTGGGAACCTTCTGGAATTCTTGTGCCAGAGGAACAGGCACCTTTCTCCACACAGGGGTGGAGAGCCAGCCTTGCAAGGGCTACAAGCGTTCCAAACGGAATGGGAGATGCAGGGAAAGAAGGGAAAGTTGCTATCTTGGCAACTCTTCAGGGATGTTCCCGAGGGGCTACACAGAGAGCTGGAAAACTTCTGGAATTCTTGTGCAGTGGGAACAATCCCATCCATCCATGAATGAGCGGAAAAACCACCCTTCCAAGGGCTACAAACACTCCAAACGGAATGGGAGATGCAGGGCAAGAAGGGAAACTTTTGCTGCCAATTGGCCAAACTCCAGGGATGTTCCCGAGGGGCCACAAAGGGAGCTGGGAACCTCCTGGAACTCTCGCGCAGCTTGGATCCACACCGACGTGGAAAAACAGCTCTTCCAGGGCTTACAACCATCCCAAACGGAATTAGAGACGCACTTCTAGAGGGAAGGCACCGCTGGATGGCCCGAAGCTTCGCCCCGGAGCTGAGGAGCTCCTACTCCAGGGCGGGTTTGATCAGGTGCCCGTTGAAGACGACGTAAACATCCGACTCCTCGCTGTAAATGGCGTTTTCCCACTCCCTCTTGAACATCCGGACCCAAACCTCATCCCCTTCCTGCAGATCCAGCATCAAGCTCTGGCTCTGCATGATGCTCCTGTCGCTGGGCTGGGCGTACAGGATGGCCACGGCCTCCTCGTTCCTCATCAGGTGCACGTAGGTCTCCTTGAAATTCCAGGTGTGCACGTTGAGGCTGAAGTAGTAAACCCCCGGCACGTAGCAGAAGAACTTCCCGGAGAACATGTTGAAGTGCTGGTAGAGGTTGACGAATTCCGTGTCGAAGGTGACGTGCTGGAAGTAGTGGGAGCTGTGCAGGGGCTTGCGGCGGCCCACGGAGAAGGCGGCGAAGAGCTGCTTGCAGGAGTGGCCCTGGGGGCCGGGCTGCCCCTTCTGGCCCTTCCGGCCGCTGAGGCCGCGCGATCCGCGCTCTCCCGCCTTCCCGGCGGCTCCCGGGAATCCCCGCTCGCCCATCTCGCCCTTCTCGCCTGCCGGGGTGAGGGAAAAGTGTGTCAAGCACGAGGATGGGAAGCCCGGGTTCCGGGAACGGCTCGGGGACAGGCAGCAGAGGAGGTGCTGGGGCATCGTTTGTCCGACCTGGGAACGTTGGTCAGACAGCAGCAACTTCCCAGTCCTCTGAAGGATTAACCTGGGAATGTTGGTAAGATATCAGAGCCTTCCCAACTCCCAGAAGGATTAACTTGGGAATATTGGTCAGATATCAGCAATTTCCCAGTTCCCAGAAGGTTTAATCTGGGAATGTTGGTCAGATATCAGCAACTTCCCAGTTCCCAGACAGATTAGTCTGGGAATGTTGGTCAGATTATCAGCAGCTTCCCAATTCCCAGAAGGTTTAATCTGGGAATGTTGGTCAGACATCAGCAGTTTCCCAGTCCTCTGAAGGATTAATCTGGGAATATTGGTAAGATATCAGAGCCTTCCCAATTCCCAGAAGAATTAATCCAGGAATATTGCTCAGATAGCAGCAGATTCCCAATTCCCAGAAGAATTAATCCAGGAATATTGCTCAGATATCAGCACCTTCCCAATTCCCAGACGGATTAACCTGGGATTATTGGTGACACACCAGCAGCTTCCCATTCCTCTGAAGGATTAACCCAGGGATATCAGTCAGATATCAGAGCCTTCCCAATGCCCAGAAGGATTAACCCAGGGATATTGCTCAGACATCAGCAGCTTCCCAATTCCCAGGATTAACTTTGGGCCATGTTTGGGCACCGCCACATTTTGGGGACTCCTTGACCTTTGTTTGGGCTCCCCTGAACCTTGTTTTGGACACATTTTGGGCATGACAACTTTTTGGGCACCCCTTGACCTTTGGGCACATTTTGGGTGCCCTTTGACCTTGTTTTGGGTGCCCCTTGACCCTGTTTTGGGCACAACCATGTTTGGGGCACCCCTTAACCTCATCTTGGTCACAACCACATTTTGGGCAGCCCTTGACCTTGTTTTGGGCACTTGGGGGCATGTTTGAGCACCGCCACATTTTGTGGATCCCTTGATTTTATTTTGGGCACATTTTGGGCAAAACTGCATTTTGGGCACCCCTTGCCCTTTGTTTGGACACATTTTTGGCCACCCCTTGACCTTGTTTTAGCACTTTGGATCACATTTGGGCACCCCTTGACCTCGTTTTGGGCACATTTGGGCACAGCCACATTTTGGGCAGCCCTTGACCTTGTTTTGGGCACTTTGGGGCATGTTTGGGCACCACCGTATTTTGGGCACCTCTTGCCCTTTCTTTGCCCAA
Organism: Nicator chloris; assembly: GCA_013400495.1. Taxonomy (NCBI): domain Eukaryota; kingdom Metazoa; phylum Chordata; class Aves; order Passeriformes; family Pycnonotidae; genus Nicator; species Nicator chloris. The sequence goes on from WAAE01007972.1 coordinate 25,912, forward strand.
ATTTGGGCACCACCACATTTTGTGGACCCCTTTGATTTTATTTTGGGCACATTTTGGGCAAAACTGCATTTTGGGCACCCCTTGCCTTTTGTTTGGGCTCCACCACATCCTATGGACCCTTTGATTTTATTTTGGCCACATTTGGGGCACATTTGGGACACCCCTTGCCCTTTGCGTCCTTTGGCCACCCCTTGACCTCGTTTTGTCACCTTGGGTCACATTTGGGCACCCCTTAACCTCGTTTTGGGCGCAACCTCATTTTGGCCACCCCTTGCCCTTATTTCGGCCACTTTTGGGGCACCCCTTGCCCTTTGTTCTGAATTCTGGGCTGGATTTTGCCGTCGGGAAGGACGGAGGAGCAGCAGCAAGGAAAAGGCCGCGAGCGAGACGCGCGCACCTTTGAGGATGGTGATGTCGATGGTGGGCTGGATTTTGGGCAGGGAATATTGGGGATGGCCGCTCATCCTGGCGGATCTTTGGGAGACGACGGCCACGGGCTGCTCCGAGGGCCCGCAGCACCTCACGCACGACAGGCGCCGCCGGGGCAGCGCCGCCTCGGGCTGGGATCCGGCGTTCCCGGCGGAAAGCAGGAGCAGCAGGACCACGGCGCTCATCCCGGGGAGCGGCTGGAGAGGAGAGGGAACACAAACCATTAACGGGGCGATCCCCATCGCGGCCACCTGGCCAGTGCTTTCCTTGGCGTTAATGATTAACGGATCCCGGAGCGGCACCGGGAGGCTCCGGGTGGGAACGGTGCCCCTCGGGGTGCTGGGAAAGGCAATTCCTGGCTGGCGTTACCTGTGACAGCTGCCAAGAGACGCCAGGTCAACAAAAGACAGAAAAAAAATAAAAAATTCCCAAGCCAAACAAAACGTGCTGGGAGCAGAAGCTCCGCTGGAAAAGCTCTTGGAGCAATCCCTATGGGAAATTTCTAGGGAAAGGACAAAAGTGGTGCTCTGTCGGTTTGTTTGGTGCCTCAGGATTCCAAAAATTTCAAAATTAAGGGCAAAATATGGAATTTTATTTAAATATAAAGACAACACCTGATTTTTTAGGGAGGGAAAGCCCAGAAGAAAAACAAAACTAAAAGAAATCAAAAGTATTTCTGTCTTTAAGTGTTCTCCGGCAGCCTCTTGCTGGTGATTTCTTTCCATGGTTTATCCTTTCCCATGTTCTCTTCCAGTCAGAATTCCTGTGTGTATTTCCCAGTTTGATTTTCCCATGTGCGGAATGGAAACCCAAAGGACAAAGTGGGATTTGGTCTGCACAGACACTGGGGCTTGGGAATCCCTTGTTGTGTTTTCATCTGCTCCTGGTGAGCCCCAAAGGTTCTGGATGCTGGGAGAAATCCAGGGAGAAAATGTCTCAGCCGAGGAAAAGAGAGGAATTTTCTCTGGCTCATCACTGACCTGCTCCTGAGGAAAGACTGGAGTCGATACTGGGAGAAATCCAGGGAGAAAATGTCTCAGCCGAGGAAAAGAGAGGAATTTTCTCTGGCTCATCACTGACCTGCTCCTGAGGAAAGACTGGAGTCGATACTGGGAGAAATCCAGGGAGAAAATTCCTCTTCTTTTCACCTGTTCCTAGGAAGGGATTGGAGCTGATACTGGGAGAAATGCAGGGAGAAAATGCCTCAGATGGGGAAAAAAGAGGAATTTTTGCTGACGTATCCCTAGGGAAAATTGGAGCTGATTCCGGGAGAAATCCAGGGAGAAAATTCATTTTTTCTCCATCTGAGGCATTTTTTTTCCCCTGGATTTCTCCCAGGTTCAGCTCAATCCTTCCCTAGGAACAGGCCTGTGAGGACCCAGAGAAAATTCCTCTATTTTCCACATCTAAGGCATTTTTTCCCCTGGATTTCTCCCAGGACCAGCTCCAATCCCTCCCTAGGAACAGGTGAAAAGAGGAGGAATTTTCTCTGGCTCCTCACTGACCTGTTCCCAGGGAAAGATTGGAGCTGGAGATCGGCCACTCATTCCCAGTCCACATGTAATTAGTGTCATTCCACTGATTGCAGAGGAGCCTCATCCAGGACAGATTTCATGGATCGATGCCTCCGTGGATCTTCTCCAAAGCCCAATTAGTGAGATGGACTCGAGCTGACCCTGGGCTGGGAATGGCTCCTCGTCCACCAGCTGGAATTCCTGGAATATGTTGGGAAGGGGGTGCTGGATGGCCTGGATTTGACTGGAAATCCAGGATTCATGGACTTCATGGATTCCATTCCCTGGATATCCAGAGGGAGGGAAGGAGGGAGAACTTCCAGCCTCGGAGCTGCTTCCCTGGGAAGAAAATGAGTTAAGGGGGAGAAAAAAAGGAGGAAAAACCTGTCAGGAGTGGGATTGGACCAGCATTCCTGGGAAATATCTTCTTCCCGTTCTTCCCTGCTCCAAAAGAAGTGTCAGTCACATTTTTCCAGCTTCCTGGAAACCCAACAAATCCCTATTGGCGGGAAAATAATTGCTTCCCCTCTGAGAGCAGGGAATGTTCTTTCCTGAAATCCGTCAGAACCGGGAATATCTTTGGATTTGTAGTTGTCCCTCATTCCAGTAGCAGCTGGAGGAGGGATCAATCCCCCTTTTCCATCAGCATCCATGGCTTGAATTCCGTTTTATCCTTTTAATTTAATCCTTTTTAATTTCCATTAATTTTTAAAGCCATCTTTGAGTTTCCAGCTGGGAACGGAACCACAGGAAGATTAAAGGGGCAGAAAATCCTAAAAACCAGCCCAGGATGGACCTGATGGCCTCGGAGGGCTTTTCCAACCTCAGGAATTCCGGGATTCCCTGAGCCACGCTCTGAATTCCCGCTGATACTTTCCTTCCTGTTATTCCCAGGGCTTCACTTGGAAAAGAAATCCATGACTATCCTCGCTTTAAATTCACGGATAACACCAGGCACTGCCCCTTTTAATTCGGGACAATCCCTGATTAAAACCCCACAGTTAAACCCAAAACCTCGACGGAAAACTCCATCCCAGACATGGAAAATATTCCAGCTGTGCCTTTTTACCTTTTCTCTCCTCTCCAGCCTCAAGCTCCTCACGGCTCCGGAGCTCCTTGGACGGGGAGCAGCAGGAATCGAGGCATCCTCAGGGCTGGGATTGTCAGGACATTGCTCTTCCCAATTTCTCCGGGATTTTTTTCATTTTCTGCCCCCAGGAGGATCTAAAATTTCTCGGCAGGCAGCTCCTTGTGGAAAAGCCCAAAGCACTGGAGGAGTTTGTGCGTTTTCCAAGGGAAATGCTGCTGGATTCCTGTCGGACAAAATATCCCGGAGATCCTTTGGGAGCTGGTCTGTGGCAGGAGGGATTTGAGAACTCCCAGGCAGGAATATTTGTATCCCAAAAAGGAATGGGTTAGGAATTCCCGCTGCCTGTCGTGGTTGGAGGATGAGCTGTGTCCTTGTCCGGGGTGTTTATCCAGCCCTGGGATGGTGGAGAATAAGGGGCTGGAAGTGCTGCTGGAGCTCTGAGAGAGGCAGGGATGGCGGGAAAACTGGGATCCAGCCATGGAGAGATCCTGGAGTGGAGCTGAATCTGGATTTGCAATGCCTGGGTGAATATTTGTCCTGGAATTTGCAGTTCCTTTCCCAATTATCCGGCTTATTTTTGATTTGCTGGTGCTTTTTTTAGCCTGGTCCTGTTTCCAGTGGGGATCATTCCCTGAATTCCTCCATCCTGGGAGGAGCCAGCCTTGAGCAGCAACCACTGGGGTGCTCACCTGCTGGGAATTCACCAGGAGTTCACCAGGAGTTCACCAGGAATGGGAAGAGACGAGGTTCCCAAGGAAATATCCCTGCACACCTGGGGGATTGGATGGATTTAACACAATTCCGTGGGGGTGCTGCGGGAAGAGAGGCTGTGCCTGGTTGGAAGCACTCCCGTGCACTTGAATTCCTTCAAAAATTCCCGAGGTTCCGTCCTGCCCTATCAGGGGGATGTTCGTGATGCCCAAGGGAACAGCTTTTCCCTTTTTCCTTCTCTTCATCCCAAGGGTCCACCCTGCCCTGGGGCGGAGAGCAGGAGGATGTTCCTGATCCCAAGGGAACACGGGCAGGGAGCAGGGATGATCCTGATTCCCCAGGGAAAACGGACAGGGAGCAGGAGGATGTCCGTGATCCTTCCCTCTCTCCTTCTCCGTGTCCCTGCCCGCACCTCTGACTCCTGCAGTGTCCTGGAATTGTCCCTGCTCCAGGCTGGGCGGCTCCCTGGCAGAATTCCCGGCTCCCGAGCCAGCGCAGGCGGTGATTCAGCAGGAATTACAGTAAAAGTCATTCCCAGGGCAGCTTCTCCCGCAGGACAAATCCCCCTGATGGAAGCGGCCGGCACCGATCCCTCCTTCACCCTTGCCGATGGAAAAGCAGCTTTCCCGGGATTTGCCAGCGCTGGGAATTCAGCCAGAAGCCGTCGGGGTTGTCCCTGCAGAGGCTCTCGGGTGGGATTTTCCCACCGGGATGCGGTGCCTGGATCCCGCCTGCCCACGGTCCCGTCCCAATCCCATCCCGGAGCGAGCGGCACATTCCAAAGGGCTGGAGAAGCGCAATTCCCTGAAGGTTTCCGCGCCTGCGGAGACTCCAGGGAATGGCTCCTTCCCGCCCCGTCTCCCGCGGCCACACCGGATCCATCCCCATCCCGCCGGGAGCAGCATCCCCCCGGGAAAAGCTCCGTCCTGGGCTGTCCGGGGTGGATAACGGGACAGGGAATTTGAATCGGGGCGAATCAAAGCCAGCCCAGCACTTCCAAACCCCCTCATTCCTGCTTTCCCAAGGAATCCGCTCCGCAGGGCGGGAATGCTGTGTTCCCACAGGGGATTTGATCCCTTTATCCCATCCCTGGAACTCACCTCGTCCCTCAGAATCCCTGGATTTTCCTTCCCTCGCTATTCCTCAGTTGCTGCTGCAGCTCTCCGGGCCGGCTGCAGCTTCCGTGCCGGGATCCAAGAGAAACACGGAAAGTCAGGCTGGATCCTTAGGAAAACTTGGCAAAAGGGATTTTTTTCCCCTGGTTTTCTTTGCTTGCACCAACTTGTGCCGGGCTCCTGCGCCTTTGTCCCGCTGCTGTTTCCTCGGGATTTGCTGCCAGCCTGGAATTCCGCAGGGCCTCTCCCAGGGATGGAAATAAAAAGTGAAAAAAAATTGGGATTTAAAAAAAAAAGGATGAAAAAAACTCCACCACAGAACCCAAAACCACATCCAGAGTTCCAGCCAAGAGGGAAAGCGCTGGGATCACACGGAAAGAATTTTTCTTTGGGAGTTTTCGGCATCTTTTTAAGCGGGAGAAAGGAAGAGAAAGGAAAACACGAAGGCACAAAAAAATCTCTGGGATTTGTGCATGAGCTGGAAAAGCGAGAATGGCTTTGTGCTAAAAGAGGGGAGAGGTAGATGGGATATTGGGAAAGAATTCCTCTCTGGGAGGAGCTGGAATGGATTTCCCAGAGAAGCCGTGGCTGCCCCTGGATCCCTGGGAGTGTCCAAGGCCAGGCTGGATGGGTTTGGAGCACCCTGGGGTGCTGGGAATTGTCCCTGCCCATGGACCTGGATCAGCTTGAAGGTCCCTCCCAGCCCAAACCGCTCCCGAATTCCACGATTTTCATGCCCACGCTTTTTTACCCTCGATCACTTCCTTGGGAAAAGAACTTTGGGAATTTACTTAAAGTCACTTTGGGCTCTGAATTTATTTTTCCCATTCCTTGTCCTTGTCCTTGTCCTTGTCCTTGTCCTTGTCCTTGTCCTTGTCCTTGTCCTTGTCCTTGTCCTTTTCATTTTCCCTGTCCCTGTCCCTGTCCCTGTTCCCGACTGCTTCCCATTAATTGCAGGAGGCTGGAAGTTCCAGGTACCCCAAGGCAGCTCCAGCACCATTCCTTCGGAAGGGATGAGAAGGAAAAGGGAATCTGGGATCACCCTGGGAACACCAGGAGGGAAAGGGGAGATTTGCCCTCTCTGTGCCCTTTCCCATTCCAGGTTTAAATTTTCCCATCCCTGGAGTTTTCCTGATCCATCCGAGCAGGGAGAAATTCCCGTTCTACCCCA
>WAAE01007974.1:0-15723 GCA_013400495.1 Nicator chloris
GGGTGTCCTGTGCAGGATCAGAAGTTTGAATTAATGGTTCTTCCAACTCAGCATGTTCTATGATTCTGTGATTAGGTGCTTCTGTGATTCTTTGATTCTGTGGCCTGTTAATGCTGTGGGTTGGGGATAGAGTTCCTTGACTTTCCTTTTCTCACCCTGGTGTTTAGCACAGTGAGGAAACGGAGTATCTTTGTCCTCTAACCCTTTCTGTTATATTGTTTGGGCCCATTAGAGGCCAGAAATCAGGATCATGGGGCAGAGATTGGCAGTGAACAACATACAGAAAATAATGAACTGTACCAGAGGAGTCTCTGCCTACAGAGTTCCCAGATTCAACTCTGTCTCTAAAAACTGGGAGCAAGAAAAAAAATTCATTTAAATAGAAACAGGATCTGAAGTCTATGCATTTTTAGTGCCTTATACATGGTTTCATTAATGTTTTTTAAGTGTTTCTGTCCAGCTAATAACAGCAGCCTTAACAATACAACTTCTAAATTCCAATATAGCTTTTCCCTACATTAAAAAATAGCTAGTGTTTATTCAATACTACTTATAAATAAAAGCCTTATGTTTCATCTTTTTAATCAGAGTTTGACATATGATGGTAAACCTTTGAAAATGTACCTCCTCCACAAATAGTAAGTAGTAATTGTAAAACCACTCTCAGATTCTAGTTGTTCCCATTCTCACAAGTTATGGCCTGAGAGGGCAATTGGTCTGTAGGCTGGAAAAGAAGCTGAATGCCTTTTAAGTTTAGCCAGGTTTCTCCTACATAATACTTTTTCTTTTTCTTTTGGTGTGCCTATTAGCCAGGGCTTTATTTCCTTGACTGCTTTTTTGTAGGAAATGAAAAGAATGGTTATCATTTTTCTGTTTTTCAAGGATAGTGTAAGCAGCACAAGTCTAGATGCAAAATATTTTTGGATGTAAGTAAGCAGAGATTTTTTGTGAAATCTGTAAGTAGATTATTTTCCAATAAAATGAAGTACCTTATCATTGTCCACCTAACTATTCTGGATTGTTCCCTTTTCAGGACATAAAAAGAGCAAGAAAGTTGGTGCTGTTGTCACTTTTTCTCCAGGACAGCTCCCGTTCCCTAATTCCTATTTCTCTTTCCAAGATGTGTGCATTGTTACCGTGTGCTTCTTTGGTTCACAGTGTTGCTTACTGCAATGTGAGCACCCTCTTAAACATGGACTCAGAATAGAAAATGAGGAAAAAGCTATGTGTAGCTACCTTCATTGTCTTTCTCAGGCACCTAAGGTTTCTCATTCTTCCTTTTGCACTTCTAGTTGCTGATTTTAAAAGAAAGGAGATATAGTTCTCTCTAAAAGAAGAGGTTTTTCTTAAAGAAAATACTTAAAACTCATAACAATCGAAATTCTGGTGCCCAAACTGAATGGCAGATACAATACTAGTATTATTTTTGTGATGAATTTCAGAAATCTCTGATCCTTTTCAAATATCTTCACTAGTAATTTTGAGCATTTTTACCTTCTACTTCTGCATAAAGAAGGCTTGGCTCCTTCCAGCTGGACTCTGTGCCTGACTGGGGAATAGCTTCGAGCAGGTTTGTTGTTTCCTTGCTTGGTAGAGAGATGAGACTGTCACAATTGCCTTGAAGCTGAGCTTGATGATTTTGCACTAAAGGACCAAAGGAACACTCAAAAAGCTGAATTCAGCTCTTCCAAAGGAAGCAGTCACCAGTAGCATCACCTGGCAGTCATGTGCAGTGCTGGCTGTTGCCACAGCAAAGGCTCACTGGGAATGTTTCTTGGCTGAGCTGCAGCACCCTCACCTGAGGTGGGATCATACCTGCAGGATGCTCTAACGAATGCCAGCCAGGAATGAAAACTATAAAGCACCTAGACAGATGGTCAAAAGATTTCTGCTGCCCTGGTCTTCCATCCTGGGCACCATTGTTTGGATAATAGTGGTTTGAAGGCGTGTCATGCCTTAAAGCATGGTAAAGGAAACAGGAGCAGGCAGCAGTTGCCATAAGGGGGTCACTTTTACCCCTGAGCCAGAGGGAAGAAATGGATCTGAGGTGAATCAGGCAGCTTCAGCTAGACACCTGAAATAGTACTGTTTATATTCAGCCTATCTTCTGCCACTATAATGCAACATCCCTGCAAAGGTTAATCAGTTTGAATGTTAATATCATTCTTATTTTCCAAGCATTATCTTTCAAATATATGATGTGCGCTTGTCATCTTCCAGGATTAACAACATGACAAGTTTGAACTTTTAAAAGCAAGACACTTTTTGTTATTGGAGAGTAGAAAAAGGTCACAACGCTCTGTACAAAACAGAACCATGTACACTTCCAGGCCCATAATTTGCCTACTCTTCTCAATGATTTATAAAGCATGGAGGAAAAAAGGGCCAATTTGGTAAGAAGAGGGGCTGCTCTGCTTATATGTACAGTATAAGAGGAATTATTATACAAAATAAAAGGAATTATCCATGTAGGTTGACTCTTGCAGCCTTGTTCTGGTTGGTACAATATAATAATTTCATTTGTTTCCTAAGAATGAAACACGCTGGACCCAATTCACCATCCTGCCTGATTCTCTCTAGAAGTTATTTCTTGGTTGCAAATAATAGTCACAGAGAAATGAGAAAATGTATTGCCATCAGTGTTCCCTTGATCAGTGTAAGGCAAGGGAAAACTCGAGTATTTGCTTTCTGCTGTGGCTGCTATTGTCCTTGGGGACTGCTGAAACTTTAAATCAGAGTCCTAATTGGCACTTGGATAGCCACGAAACACCAGAAGCTTCAAAAGGAGCTTAAGAGAGTAGTTGCTGTCTTTTCCCTGCTCCATCCTTTGCTATCCGCAGCACACACATAACAAGGGTTTGGGAGGTAGAGTTATCAGCGTTAAATCTTGCTCTGTGACTAGCTCAGACTTTGTAAGACTAGGCACCCCTGAGCAAGGAGCTGACATTGAAGTCATAAACCTGCAGCAAATTACACTGTGCAAGTGATTGGAAGTGTGACATGACTTGCCCCGACTCATCCACTGTGTTTTTGCTGCTCTTCAGGTAAGCCTGCAATGCTTTTAAGAGTTCTGTTGTCATTTACAGCTTTTTAAAACCGAGATAGTTTGTAAAAGTCAACATGTTCATGTGCCCGTAGCCTAAGTAGTCAGGAAGGGTGGGATAGGAACTAAAGGGATGAATGAATGAATGCCACATGTAGGAGACTCAAGGCAGAGACACTCCCTGCTTGGCTGGCACAGGGAGTTGTGTATTTTGTTGCACATCCCTGGTTTGGACTTTGCCAGTTCTGAGTAACTTGGGTGACTCCAACTGCTCCCTCACTGCTCCAACTCCTCCACTGCTCCCTCACTTCTGATACATAATTTGAATTTATTAACCTGGCACCAAAACCTGCTTTTATCAGAAAGCCCCCTTTACAACTGTAGCAATCAGTTGTGTAGTAGTGATCACTACTCAGGGTAGTAGTGATCACAAAGCATTCATAGTCTTGCTGATCTGCAAAGTGCTTTTGAATCCACTCTTGCACTGAGCAGGCATGATGAACTAGGAAAAGCACAACTGGAGCTGTTAGGCTGTTTTAGTCTAGCTGGATGAAGGCAGCAATGGTCGTTGGAAACCAGGGAAATTGATTTTCTTTTACATCAAATATTGTCTAGTCCTAATTTAATTTCTCCAGGTTGAGACTGTTATTCAGCTGTTGAAAGCTGTTCTTGGTGAGGATGTGTACACCACGCTGGAGTGACAGGACAGCTGGAGTACATGTTATTCTCTCTCCTTTCTGCTGGCAAAATGGAGGAAAGTGGAGAACCCGCTCTAAATCTAATGCCGAGACTATGAAAGTTGTTCTAAACCCACCTGAAACAGATGAACCTTTACTTTCAATAGAAAACAAGTTGCCCTTGTGCAGTGACAGGGTGGGTCTACTCAACAAAGAGGGTAATTGAAGGCCTGGATATTTTGAGCAAGCTTTGCTGGGTTTTAAAGAATCCTGAGAGACTTAAAACTCAAAGATAACCGGGGCAACTAAAACCCAAAGATACTCCCAGAGCTGGTGCCCTCAGACACTCAGGGTAGCGTATATAGGTTAGGTACACTGAGAAGATGTCAGAGAAACATTTCTTGTTTTGTTCTTTTTCAGGGGATGCAATGTAAGTCAGGCATAAATATTGAGAGGTGCCAGAGCCCCCTGTTGGTACCAGATGAGGTTTGTTTCAGTGCTTTGCAAAGAGAAGTGGATGCACCAAGTCCTGAACCACCTTTGCTCTGAACCTCCTATCCCAGTAGTCCCAAGAAAGGCTTCCTAGAGGACAGAAGACCCAGAATGTTAAGAGGAAGCCATTACATTTGGTAAGAGACACCATAAAACTTATAAGGGAAGAGTCAATATCATTTGTACAACTTAGAGTCTGGACTGAAACTCCATTGTCTGAAGTAGGTTGCTTGTGGCTTTGAGCCATGTTTTTATGGTTGTATAAGAGGCTATAGCTATTTATCAATCCTGATTGTTCCAGAGTTATGTCACAGAAATGGCATTATACAGGGTGTGTGGGATTCTGGTTACTGAAGAGCAGAATGTACAGCTTTCTAAGATCATTCCCCTTCCTGCATGGGAGTGAACATTTAGGCTCTCACTGAGCCTGTGTACCAGAAAGACATCACTCCACAGAGCTAGGACTGGTGCTGAGGGATCCCTATGGCTGTGCTCACGTCACCACCATCTCGATCTGCAAACTCATCAGCTTTCTCTCAGAACTCTTCCCTTACCCCCTTCTGCCACAAAAATGTGTGTATGTGTGTGAGTATACAGAAATAAAATCATCAAGTGTAAAGATTAAATAAATAAATAAATATAGAAATAGTGAAAAATAATGGTGGGAACTACTTACTAACCCCCATTTAGTTAGTTCTTTGTGAATTTTCAAGTGTCTGTATTATACTAGTATTAGCTTGCTCTCTGATAAAGAAAAGTAGGTTATGGTTTTGGTTGTTTTGTTCGTTTTTTTTTTTTTATTTATACTTGACTAATTTTGTGTGCAGTATTTTCAGCCTCTGTCAAATGCGTTGCTTCTTTTCAGCTGTGGAAGTGCAGCCTATAGTCAGAGTTAGGCTCACTTTTTCTTGGTAATACCAGTTCTACTAGCAAAATACAGTGGCACTTGAGCAACCTCACCCACCACCCAGAGTTTGCTTATGTGTGACTGGTTGGAATTTAGCTAGAATTCAGATGGCAAGGTCATGTAATGTGGAGAAAACAGTCCTTCCATCCATCCATCCATCCATCCATCCATCCATCCATCCATCCATCCATCCATCCATCCATCCATCCATCCATCCATCCTTCCCTCCATCTGTATCTCTGTCTCTTTCAATGTTGTAAATTTGAAAAGTAAGAAGTTTTTTAGTTGATGTAAGTAGAAAGTGCCCACTTCACACAGTCTTCTCCTGAAGGGGAGCTGCTTTTTGATGCCAGGTTCTTTGTCAGAGGAACTTGATAGGTCTAATCAGTGCTGTGTCTGGGAGGGAGTATAATTACAAAATTATAATTAACTTATTTATGTGTTTTCTATTTATTTATTTATTTATTTATTTATTACATGTATCCATGCATTATACAGGAGTAACATATTTTTACTTCCAATTTTTTTACTGGAAAATTAGAAGCCATACTGCACAGCTGGAATTGAAGAGTAACTTTCAATTACTCAGTACTTTGATTTCACCAAGGAAAATGAATACCTTCTTCCCTAATGGTACAGTACATTTGAAAGAAGGAATAATATGGAAAATATTGATTTTTGTCAAACGAAAGAAACAGCATTTGATAGCATTGCAACCACAAAATAGCTGTATTATGTTATTAAAAAATAAAATTTATACTCATGAATATCTGCATTTACTGGAAACTTAGCTAAATACTTAGCGTTTGATGGCACAGGCTGTTTGCTGCTTTGTTAGAAGGTATATTTTGCAGGCACTTCAACTTTTGATATTGCTCTAATTTTAAACCCCCAAATGTTGTTGGCAGGGTTCTTTACCTTGAATCAAGGCTATTATTGTAAAAAATTCACAATTCTGCCAATGAGAATGAGATAGTAATTTCTCCTGGCAGACTAATTTAGACAACTTTTCAGGTGTGCTTTTTTAACTGAGTTGCATGAGAAATGTGAAAAATATTATCACTTACCCGAAATGCAAATGTGGCATTTGTTCAGCCTAATATGAATGCCTCTGCACCAGGCAACAACACCAGAAGTGCCAATTAGGATGCAGTCCTGGTTCCAAAAATTCACCCTTTCTTTTCAGCTAATATGACATTTATGTGTTGCGTCTTTTTTCTCTTTCACAGTGTGGCTGTATTTCAACCTCCTTGCAGAGAAATGCCAGTTGTGCTTGAATTTTATTTTAACTAAAAACCTGTTATTGTGCCAGGCATCAATACAGGATAGTTATGTATGTAATGTGTTTTATTATGGCTAGAATTTAAAGACCAGTGCCATATAGGTCAATCAGTGTTACGAATGACAGCAGTTGCTATCTGCTAGTGAGGACAGCAGTATAATAATAATGTTTATTGCACATCATTTTTCAATGATTTTATGCTATCATTTAGGAGATGAATGAAATGGCTCTCTAGCTGACATGAATGTAAATAAATTAAGCATTAAGAACCAGAGAGTTCTAATCATCTTTCTTTAAGATTGCACTAAATGGTTGCAATCAGTGAAATAGATGAGAGATTGCGTTAAATTGCTCTTCCAGATACTATATCATGCCAGCTCAAACAAGGTTCACAGGCATTACAAAACAGCTCAGATTGAAGGAGCAGCTGGAATGCCTCATAGGCATGCATTAGCTGAGAGTAATGCATTGGACGTGTACCTCTGCTTGCAGTCTTTTATATTAACATACATGGAGTGACAAAGAGAAACCCAAACAAATAGACAAGGGAAAACCTGTGCTGTTTTGTTCCAGGGATTTGCTCTCATTATAGATTTATATTAATATATGCCATGGTTTAGAGGATTATGCAGGAGCATCGGTTGCAGTATTTTCTCAGCTCTTTCATTCAGCCTCTGCTGGTTTTTTTTCAGGATGTTATTGGAAATTCACAGGGCAGAAAGATGACAGGTTGGAGAATGAAGGGAGGTTTGTTACTGTTATGAGGAGAGAATACAGGCACTGTCTTATGGGTAGCAGATAGGCAATATCTGAGAAGCTGTCAACAGGACACATTAAGGCTGGGTTTTCAGGAGCTGACCTCTTATTCTGCCAGTACAAATCCACAAATTAAATTGTGTGAGCAGTTAGGTCACAGAGAGGTAGAGATGTCTGCAATCAGAAGGCAGAAGCACCAAAGTGAACCTGAAATAGGAAGAGTCTTGGGGTCAGCAAAGACAGATTGGAAATTTGTCTCTTTATGCCTTTAAATAGAAGCACGGTGAGAACAGTTAAAATTGTGATTGTTCAGGTCCTCTGCTGCCAACAGTAGGGGCAGCACCCCTTTTCATTTAAGGGTAATATGGCCCAAAGTTATTTCATTACTGATAGCACCACCGTCCTGGCTGTGTGGCACTGCCTTGGCAGGATGTTCCAAGCACCCCTCCAGCAGCTGCTCTGGAGCCAGCTAAAGCCCAAGACCTCAACACAAGGCTCTGCTGGGAGGAAAGAGAGATTTTTCCAGCTTCTTGGTTCATATCCTGTAGAATAGTTGTTGTATTATGAAATAGAAAATTCCATATTTCCAGATTTCCTTCCCTCCTGCTGAAACATTCACTGACTATGCCAAGCAGACATGCTAGTTCTTACTTAAATGAACAAGTTAGTCTGTGTTGAACACTTAGCTATAGTATTTCTTCACCACAGTACAAGAAAAGAATGGATAAAAGCAAAAAGCTCTGTTTTCAGGTTTTAGCCAATATTTTTCAGTGACTACCTAACTTGTAAACACATTTTTGTTGCCTTGGTTTGATTTAGTTTTGTTTGGTTTTGTTGTTTTTGTTATTTTTGTTGTACTGAACATTCGTGCAGTTTACTCGGGACTAGACGGGAACCAGCCAGGTCATATCCTACACAAGTATCAAATACAAACACTTGGGTAAACATGTGGGTATGTGCCTTGTAATTGCATGCTCTTCAGACCCCAATATCCTTTTCAAAAGGTGACACCTGCATCTTTCTTCAAATGCCTTAAGGTTCAATAAAAAAGGCCTGCAATATGACTGCTTTTTCAAGCTACAGTAGGAAACAAAAGGAATGATTCTGGAGACTTTTTGATTGGTTGGTTTTTGTTTCTTTTTTTCTTTTTGTTTTGTTTTGGTTTGTTTTGGTTTTTTTGGAGTATTGCTCATCTTTCTCAGTGGGTCAAAATTTATTACCATAAATTTTGGTAAGAAGCAAGGCTAAGAGAGATGTTTACCAAGTTTTTCAGAACTGATACTGACTCATTCCACAAAGGCAAAAATCTTAATCCATATGTCATAACTTCAGGGAAAAGAAAGACGGCAGCACATAATTTTTCCCAGTGACTCCCAGTTCCACTACAAAACTCCTTGGGTGTCTACAGTGCCTGGTGCTCTTAAAATCCTGAAATACTCCCAATATAAATGCTTTTCTGAAGCCAGCAAGAATGTGGTCTCTAGACTGTGAGATTCTTCCGCCTGCAGAGGAGTTCCTTTCTGTCACAGGTGGTGTCCAAGGAATGAAGATATTGATGGACTGTGCTGCAAGAAGACATCATCTGCATTTGGTAAGCAGCATTTGAATGTGTTGCCTAGTGAGCCATGCAACATTTTGCCTGTGCCTTTCATGTATGAGGTGATATTTTCAGCACTACAGCGTGAGAAAGCTTCCATCTCAAGTCTCTAAATTAGGAAGTTTTAAGACCCCACAATTCTCTCTGAAGTTAATGGAAGGTATGAGAAAACTGCACTTTAAGCTACAAAATTTCTGGTACCCAAGGGGTAGAGAGGCTTATGTTATCTTTCCATTAATGTCAGCTAATACACTTGGGTAGTCTGCTGTCCTCTGGTTTATTTAAGACTTTAATATTTTAACTTACAGATAAAAATTATGGCTTAGTCCTAAGTATGAGCTGGCCACATAACCATGACCACTCAGCTTATGTAGACAAAAGTTTGCTGTCTGTTGAAGGGAGGCAGAAGAGATAATCCTATCACTTTTTTACTTTTTGCCTCCAGAATTTAACTGTAAAATTTACAGGCTTCCTCACAGCAGGTAGGGAGCACTGTTCAAGTGGGATTTTGCCCCTATTTATGAAGTAGTGTCTCGTATTTCACTGAATTTCAAAGGTTTATTGCTTTAATTTCCAACCAAGTTATATCAGGACTAGAACAATAGTGAGATGTATAAAGGAATTCCAAAACGATGCTGACTGAATTTTTAGTAAATATCGCTGTTGTCCAGAGCAGGGGGATACAACTTTGGCTTGATGGATGTGGTGACTGAGACTGAGATTCAGATTCAGTAGTTGTTCTTAACAGAGCCTCTGAAAGAACTCCCGGTGTGGCTAAGAGCAGCCTGTTTTTCTGCATTTCCATATCACTTGCTCTGAGAGCCTTATGGTTTTTTCATTGCAGCTTGTCACTGTTTGAATGGTTTCTAAATCCCACCCAGGTCAATTCTGATGCTAGATATCCATGTTCCCATAGTTAGCAATCTGCAGATGATGTCTGCAGTCTGCAAAGAGAGAGCTTTTCAGCCAAACCCTGCTCCAAGGGAGAAGTGCACTGAAAATGATGGAAAGCGCCCCGACAAGATAATAAAACCCATATTTTTTACCTATGCAGCACATAAGAAGAGAGCAGGAGAAATCAAGGATGTTACTGATGTCTTGTGTTCCTGTAGCAGAAGTGATTTTGATAAGAGAAACGGTGGCTAGACTGCAAGAGAAGAAGGATAGATATCATCTGAAATTGTACATGCGTTTTGCTGGCTGGTATTTTGAGGGCTTTCTGATATACATCCAGGTACCTGAGGCTCTACCAAGTCAACTAAAGCATATATGTGTCAAAAGGGTTTTACAAGTTCTGTCCCATTTCCAAAACACATAGAAAGCAATGAAATGGGATGTAGTGATGAAAACCTGTTTCAACAGTTGTTGAAGAACTTGAAATATATGCTGTTTTGATGGGGGTGGTGCACTCAGTATGGAAATGGAAGAAAGTCCGTGCCTGGCTGGAGAGACTACCAATGCATCTGTATAATGCCTTAAAATGGTGATGGGGGCAAGGCAACATCAAGCTTGTGACATCATGGTGCAAAACCTTTGCTAAACAAACAGGATAATGTCCCACAAAAGGAGCATCCTCCTGTCCAGCAGCACTGGTTACGTGTGACAGCTCTGTGAGTTGAGACAAAAGACCCCCCAGCTTTATCTTTCTCTTTACCTTCTGGGTTAATTTTGCAACCAATTAACCCCCAGGCTAGTTTGCTGTGTGGTGCAGAAGCAGCTGTGCTGATAATGCTGAAATGTGCATGTGTGATTAGGTTGGGAGGTGGCCAGGAGAGCCGTGACTCTGTTCCAGGGTGTTGGCACCAGTCATCCTCTCTCTGTACTCCCGGCTGGCCTGGAGTCCACAAAAGCAAAACATCATCAGCTTTTGTGCATGTGTATTGCTTATGGGTTTTTAGGCTTCTACTTGGCTGCAGTATTTTAATTACTGTAACTCTGTTTGAGAGGGATATAAGGTTTTTTCTCCCAGAGTGTTACTCTGAGCAGAGCTATCATTACACCAACACTATAGTACCTTCTACCAGTAGAGTTTATTACCTTGTGGGAAACAAAAGCAAATAACTTGTGCTGATAAAAGCATTTTCTGTGGGTGCATCTGTGTTCATGTCCAGTTTTGACCCCAGAGAATTTAAGAGCATGCCTGTGTCAGGGCTTTATGCTTTTATCTGAAAATGACTGTCAGGTTGCCTCACGGTGCTGGAACGACACATTATATATGGTGGAAAGGCCTGTCCCTTGCACTGGCACCAGGGGTGGGTGATATCTGCTGGGGATGCTGTTTTCAGGGTGAGCCAAGTGCTAAGGCTGAGACACAGGTCAGCTGTGACTGGTGACATTGTTATTTGATGCCATGCTCCAAAGATGACCAGTCCAAGTATGTTGAAGTGCAACTGTTCTAAATACCACTGAGATAAATATCCTGGGGGATGCTGTTCTATCAAAGACCATTGCCATTTCTCACAACTCATGACAGAACTTCAGGAACCCTTATTTTTCAAAGTTTCTATAACATTCTGCAGAGCAGTTGCACTACAGCTGGTGTCTGCATCACCTCTGGTTCACAGTTCACAGCCTGGAGACACTGCTGGCTTGGTACTGTGCTTAATGATCTGAAAGTCAGCATGCTCAGGACTATCCTAAGATGTCTGTAAGATCCAGAAACACTCACATTTCTTCTCACAAAAGCAAAATGAGAGATCTTGGAGGCTGCATGATTAGCCTGGAAAGCATTCATGTCTGACTCTGTTTTCAGAGTAGCAGAAATCAAAGCTGAAGTCAGTAAAGGGTATTGTGAAAGGAAAAACAGCAGGGGTTGGGCTTTAGGAGGGTAGCAAAGCAACATTCATGCTATCTTGGATAAGTTATTGTAAGTTCCCCAAAGTCACTATCGTGATGCCATTGAAATCTACTAAATAACAACATCACATTTAAAAAAAAATTAAATATGGAGTGAATCAAGTTTAATCGAATGACTTTAGGACAAATGATAGTAAAACACAGAATTCTGATTTCCATGTCTCTTTCTTCTGAATTTTATCTTTAAAAAATGATAAGAAAATGAAACACTTTTCACTGTTTTGTAGAATAAAAGTTCTTGCAGCTAATTACTTTGTTGATTAGTGAGACCTTTTCAATGGGGTTTTTTGAGACAGTTGTTTTTGTAGCAAATATTTTTAATACAAGGAAATTAAATGTACTGGTAAACCACAGACTTTGCTATTGTATTGCACCAACACTGGGAAATGATGTTGGATCGGTGATGGAAAGCATATTTGAAGACAAGTAGTGATGTTAGTAAAGGAACGAAAGATTTAAGCTGCTAAGGACATTTCTCTTGACTGCCTGATAAAGAGTAAAAGGTGGAAATCGGAAGGTCCACGAGTCATCGGCCAGAATTACCTTTCTGGTGATCCAGGAGAAAATAGAAGTCTGTGGGCAAGACCATCTTTAACAGAACTAAACAGTAAAAGCTAACTCAATAGGATATTTTTCTTGTTGGTAAAAGTGTTTTCTTCTAGAAGTGTTTTATTTCATCCTCTCTTCTTCCTGATTTTTCTCCTGATTGGGCAGGACTGTTCAAGGGGCAAATGAGAACAAATTAGTCTTTTTCTTTGATGATGGTTATCTTTACTTGACAATCATTTGTGTGTAACAGGAATATAGATGTTCTCAAACACTATACTCTTAAATCAATAAAAAGAATAAGGAAGAGTCTTAAAGAAGACAGTCAGTATGGATGGAGAATTGGTGGTAAGTATAACCCCTACCTCACTGTAATAATTGTGAAGTTTTTGATAATATATTGTTAAATCTACATTTTTCTTCACTCTGTCACAGCAGTCAAGGATTTCAGTGATGGAGTGTTTTAAACGGGGTACCAATGGCTCCTGGTATTTTGAATTGTTTACACAGAGTGGAAGGGCTGTGATGTTAAACACTGGAGGTAATTTCAGTGAGAACCTTGAGTGGAGCCAAGTTACACAGAGCCGGTGAGTGGAGGCTGATGCAGTGTCCTCCTGGACCAGGAGAGTAGACTCTCCTGCTCAGTTTTGGGACTTCAATATCAGGACCAAAAGTGCAGACACAAAGAAGGATGTAAGCAAATTCTTAATGACTTGACCTTTGTGAAGATACTGTATATGTGACTTTTACCCTTTTCATTGTTACCATCTAGTAGCCTTTCCTTAAAAAGAAGGGAAAAAAGGTCTAGGACAAAACAAATAAGCCCTGAATTAATTAATGTGAATATGACAAGTTATAGGATGATCTCCTGGGAGCCAGGCAGAGATATGGCTGGGATTTTGAACTGTCTTGCTTGCACATAAAGAATGACATTTCTGCACAGTCCTCATCATTGCAAATGATGAACTTTGTATCCAGGCTTAATGAGACTGCATGGCTTTTGTGTTTGTTAGTTGGTTGGTTTGGGGGTTTTTTTACAGAAAGAGTTGGTGGCAATAATAGAAGGGAGAAAGGAGCAACGAGGAAAATAAAGTCAGAACCAAACTATTTAAGAGAGAGAATCTGATAGTGGACTTTGACACAGGGTTTTTGAAACAAGCAAAGGCAGATTCACAGAAGTTTCCTCTGACAGAAATCCAGACCTAAGGGTTTCTTCACACATATCATTTCTTTCTGAGCATTTGGTCTGAAAACAGGCACAGCATGACAGATTCCAGATGAAAACTTTAGCTAGTGCAGTAGGGTATGTCAGAACTCAACTAAATTCTTGTAAATTCTTCCCAGCTTATTAACATGATTCAGTATTTTGTAAAAATGGAAACCCAGTGGAAATCCTGGGGACTTCTTTCAGTAAAAGCAGACAGCACTGAAAACATATATACTATAAGGAAATATCCTATAAATTGTAGCTTGGGATGGTGAAAGGTGATGTAGCTAAACTCCTGGGAAATGCAGTAGGCAGCAGTACAAAAGAGATGTTCTATGAGAGGTGCCCATGACGTTGGACAAGGGTACTTCCCATGTAGTACTCCACATATGAGCATCAAGGGAAGAAAACAATTGCTTGTGGCATTATAAAGGGGGGTAGTGCTACAGAACAGGGAGCCTGAAAATTCTGGGTGATTCTTTTAAATGCTGATTCTAGCAGCAATACCAGATGAGAGAATGATTTTTTAATAAGAAGCACAGCATCACCGTTCTACAGGCCACTTAGTTACAAACAGACACTTTGCTCTATAGGATTGAGTACAGGATTCTCTACAGTACTTCCCTTTGTTTTTTCAGTGATTAACTCTGAGAGCTGGGATGATATACCACCTGAGGTTTTCTCTGATGCTGAATCAATTTTCTGTTGCTCATATTTTATTGTTATAGTTATTGGTTCTGAATAACCTCTGAAAGCTTATCGCCTTATATGAAACTGTTCCTTCATTAGTGTCTGACAATCCACAGGGACATTTTCATGGAAACTTCTACATCTTGACCTGTAAATTTTCTAGGATTTGAACCATCTTACTGTGAGCAAAAATCTCCTCTACTACGGGGGGGGGAATTATTTATTTGTACAGTCAGCAGTGAATGTACCCCTAAGCTATAATAAAACTGTAGAAACCAAGTGTTCAGTAACTTCCCATCTAGAAACATTTTCTAAACCTTTCTCTTTATAGTTTTCTGTGGTTTGAATTATCATTTGTTAAATATATTATGACATACTATTTACCACAGACGACGGCTTTGAGACCTTTGTATGGCTATGTCCCCTAGGAATTTCATAAATAAATCACTGAAAACTAGATGTATAATTCCATCCCTCTTGCTGTATTTTATATTTTTCTGAATGATATCTGCTTTGACTAGAATGAGACCGGGTTTATTAATGTTGCTTTGTCACCTGCTAAGGGATGTGATGTGCTGAAGCTGGATGTGGACACTGCTTCTTCTTAACATGTGTGGCTTGTAGACCATAAAGCTGTTATCCTGGATGAGGGGGAGAAGGAAGAGAAAAAAAAAAAGGGGGGGAGATATTTATTATTCAAGACAGTTAAACAGATTGAGGATTCTTGGTTCATCTGAAAACTGCAACTGAACTCTTCCCAAACAGGAAAAGGAATGAAATGCTGCTTGACTATGTTTTCTTTTCTGCATTGTATTTTGACATTGATTTGAACTGAAATTTCATCTTGACCAAAAGTCAGCATCCTTAATATTCATATTTCTTTGGTGGCTCAGGTCTGTATGCTCAAGGATTTGCTGATAAAACAGCAGAATTTTGTAAAAGTTGGTGGTTTTACTTGATTGCTTACAGAAAGTAAATCTAGGAGAACTGGTCTATTACTGGATGTGCATCTGATTCTGAGTTACTGAGAGATGTAGATGGTCAGCACTTCTCATTGTTGAACCATACAAATAAGGAAGGCACCTCACACTGGCTCGTGCAGGCTTTTGAAAAGAAAAAAGAAAAAACTGCCTCGTTCTGAGCAGCTTGGTTCATGTCTTACTGCTTGTCCTTCAGGCATCATTCATTTAATAATGCAGCCTTATCATACAACACATATAAGCATATATCTAATTGAACCTTAATTGTTCATTTGGTGTGATACTGCATATGGACAGGCCCAAAGGATGTGGATTTAAATCTTGTTGCTGGAGTGCATGTGAACTTGAAACAAGTAAGGCTCAGAACGAATGCTTGTGCTTACTGCCTTGCCACACTGGGACCAATTGCTGTCACACTGTCCTTTAGAATCCCTGTTCTGATTTTGGGTGAATTCAATATGATGCCTTTTGTACAGTTTTTTGTCATATTCATTTTATGAGCAGAAGAAAGATTTTTAATCTGAGTTGCCTTTTTTGTCCTACCTCCATTAAATAACCAGATGGTAATAAACCTGTTTAGATGTTATATTTACTTTTTAAGTAATAGTTAGATGGGATTCTTACCTTCCAGAACTATTTTTTAATCATGCATCATTCTCTTGGACCTCTTTGGCCATATATATATATATA
>WAAE01007977.1:0-44974 GCA_013400495.1 Nicator chloris
TATATATATATATATAAAGGACAAAAACTAAAGGTAAGAAAGATCATCGGGAGTGAATAATGCTGACTGATTTTCTGTCATTATCACTACTCCAGTTGCTGAGCATTCACAGAGTAAAAGAAAATATACCAGTGTCTCCAGAGATGCTGTGTCAACAAAAACTCCTTCCGCTGGCATGACACAATTTCTGTTTAACTAATCAGGGGGAAATTTATCATACAGTACTTGGTGGGGTTGTTTATGGAGTCATTAGCACAATGGCACTCAGCTCTCAGAAGACAGTTGTGCTCTTTGGAAGATGAAATGCTGCAGCTGGCTGGGAAGTGAATGAAGGTCAAAACTGGAATTATAAAACAGGGGACTTAATTTGAAAAAAAATTCTTCTTAGGATTTCATGGATGTGTTGGTTGAATTATTTATTTACTTATTTTCTTATTTCTTATTTTCTTGGTTCTTCTTTCCAAATAATGAGAGGGTGCTGGAGACTATAAAATGGTAATGTGTTGAAGTGTTCACTCATAGCCTTTATAGTGATTTCTTCAGTGTCTTGCTGTAAGAATATCACACCTTGCTAACTGGCTCATAAAAGACCTTTTCCAAACATCAAAGTCATGGAATGAATTCCTAGGATAATATTCAATTGCTCAAATTCTGCCTACTGCTCTGTCTCTGATTCCCAATTATAAAAGTAAGATAACCACTTGAATTCTAAAAATATTCCAGTGATGCCTGCCAAAAGTCTTACCGCTACCTTGTCCATGTAAAACATGACAAGGAGAATTCTTCAAGGAGAATTTTGGTGAAACAGAGTCTAGTTATTCACAGATTTCTTATTACACATTTAAGTGACATAAGCATTACAAGGATTAAGTCAATAATATTTTATAGAAATGTATCGAAGATATAGGTTCAAAAGTGCTTTAATAAAAGTGTCCAGAGGATAAAGCAGCAGATGAACTTTAGGTTAAAGAAATGTAAAGCAAAGTACATAAGAAAAGTATTCCTTGGAACAAATAATCAAAATCTACAAAACTCTATCTCAATGTGTAATGTTAAAAAAAAAAACAAAACAAAACAAAAAACCAAAATGAAAAACAAATAGAAGGCCAGGAATAATTAAGAAAAGAATGGAAAACATTAATCATAATTATGCCACAGTAAAAATCCATGCTTCATCATCATTGTAAATACCATGGTTATTGTGTCCTCCTCATGAAAATGTTACAGTGAAGTTGGAAACAGCTCAGCAAGTCCTGAGCCACAAATTTCTGAGAGAGTATCCTAAGGCACTATGAATTATGTATATCCTAGCATGCCTGCCTGTTCTATGACTTTTTCTTGAACATCCTATTATCCATCACTCTTGGAGCCAGTGCAGTGAGCTGGCCGGACCCGTGGGCTGGCCTGACACATCGTTCCTTATGTTCTTGACAGATTAAAAAACAAACAAACAAACAAGCCAACAAAACAACAAAAAACCCCCAGCAAAGTGGAAGAGTAATTTCCTTTAGTCAGTGTGCTTGGCTGGGAGGGAAAAGGGAGGTGTCCTACTGAACACAGAAGAAAGAAGGTGTTTTCATTGCTGTTGGTACCCTGGCTTGCCAGGAGGTTTAGAACAACATGAAGGGTGAGTGCTCTTATATTTTAAAGCATCCCCTTTTTCTCACCAGCAACAAAACAATCCCTGTCATGATTCAGCTGCAGCCAAGTGTTCTTCACCCAGACCCTGAGACAGCTAAAGTGTCTTATTCTGTGCAGAATGTTGGCAGCGTATTCCATGGGCAGGAGGAAAGAGGGCACAGAATGGATGACAAAACAGGGCATGACTTTATCTTTCAAATTATGATTATTATGTTCCATAACAATTAGAAAGAACTTGAGTACTTGAGTGTGATTTCATGCTAAAAAGATAAGTTGTACGAAGTTTGCTAATGCAGCCCACATGAGGGAGTGCTGCTTGAAAAAGGAGAGCCAGGGCTTCAGTAAAAAAGCAGAGACCCTGCATATCCCTAGGAAGGTACCCTATCTCTCCTCTCTTGTCCTACCTGGAACCTGGAGAGGTTGGGATCAGAGAGACATTCCTAATTCTTCCTTTTACAGTTCCTCTTTTTCCAAATCCACAGAGGAAGACCACAGTGGAACAGTAGACTGAAAAAAAACCCCAAAACTGTAAGTCCAGAAGAAAAGGAAGCGTGGTCATCCCACTAATATATTTGGATGGGAGATGAACAGCCTTAGGGCACAAAACTTGCTGCATAGCAATTTCTCCAAGTATGTGTCAGTGCCCAAGTTCAAAGACAAAGACCAGAAAGGGGAGACTCATTTGCCTGCCCATGGGGTCCATACACATGTGGTCTAAAAGGACTCAAGAAAATGCAGTAAAAAAGTGCTGTCTTGCCATTATGATAATTACACAGTCCATGTAATCTCTCTCCAGCTGGTGATGTTAGAAATCCCACGTTTGCTTGCAGAACGAGAAACAGGAAGATGCCTTTTCTTTTATTCATTATTAGTGCCATCCGTTGATTCTCCACACTGCAGCTACTGCTAGAGATGAAGGGAACTAGCATGACTGCCTTCATATGCAGTCCTTTCTCCATGTGTGAAAGAAAACAGCTCTGCAGCTTCTTCTCTGCACGCCATGATCTCTCTGGATATCACACAGCGCGTCTCCTTGTACTGAGAAGTAAAAGTGCAAGAGCAAGACAACTCCACTAAAACATACAGCTTTACATTGCCCTTACATGCTGCATTTGCTGGAATGACTGACACACAGAGCAAATCACACCAAAGCTGTCATTTATCAGCCACCTTTAAGGTTTACCCATAGAAATAAAATTTAATAAAATTCAGCAAGTGGTTCATCAAATTAAAAATCTTTCTCTAAAACTTATATGTGTGCTTGCAAAAGTGTAAGGGCAATTATACATTGAAATGCTTATAGGGGAATATTTGTTTTCAAGTTCAGAAAGTTAATCTGCCTTGTACTTGGAAGCACAAAGACTTACTATTTAGAAATGTTCAAATGGAGCCCATTTAACTATGACTTTATTAATATTATGGAAGCACTGATAGCAACCCTATAGCTAACGTTCAATTAGGCATGAAAACAAATACTGATTGAAACCAAATAAGTACACCTCAGTTCCTCTCACAGATGTGTCATGCTTCCCAGGCAAAACATCTGGAAAATTGCCCTAGCAGGGCCATTGAGGCTTTCCTTAATGACAAGGGATTCTTGGCAATCTGCAAAACCTTTACTCCTAATTTCTGCAAATTATTGGTAAGAGATGCAGATGTTAGGTTAATGTTTGCCTGTGCTTTTTGGGCATGAATCTTACTGCACTGCTGCAGATATTACTACATTAGGGCAGCTATCAATTACTTAGTGTGGGGTTTAGAGTGGGTTTACAAATAATTTCAGCTGAGTGTTTGGACTGGAGCTGAAAGACTACTCTAAATGTTTTTCCCTGTCCAAGATGTTCCCTGTTATGAATACTTTTTCTACGAGTTTGATCTTTTACAGAAATTAAAATTAGCCTGTATCTTACAGTCTGGGTATAGACAGAAAAGGAAAATATTGTAAAAAAACCCCAAAACACATAAGAGGAGAGTTATTCCCATTGTTCTTCATTACTGTTTGAATTTAAAAAATCAATGAAGAAAATGAGAGTTTATAAATGCCAACCTATCAAAAATATATCACAGATCTCTTAGAGAAGTTTTAGTATTTTACAACACTGAGGGAAGAAAAAATAAGTCAGAAAAAAGAGGGTTAAGTCCTGAAGGGATGTATTTTCCTTGATAGGGGAAAAATTGTCTCTCCTGTATTACAGAAGATCATTGTCGAGAAGTTGCTTCCAAAGCATCCCAGACCTAAGAGTGCACAGAAGGCAGCTGCATGACCATGGTCTGCATTGAGGGGAGCTCTAGATGGAGTGCAATGTGCAGGAGGGAGCTGTGGTGACCCTCAGGATTTCAGACAGAGACTCTTCTCCCCCAAATGGAGAAATAAGAATTAATTTCTTGTGCATTCTCCCGCAGTCAAGAAGTCGCAATTCTCTTGTTTGTGAGGAGTGCAACTTCTTTGCTCTCCTTCCCTTTTTCCATGGCAAATGAAGCCATCAGAAGAGAACGTTTTTTGTATGATTTCTTTTCATCAGTCATAACATCCATCCATCAGGTAGAGAAACATCTGGGTAAGCTAGTTAATGTGTAGCTGACTTCAGTTAATGTTTATAATTAAGCCCCGAGATTCCACAAGCAGTGCATTTCTGAGGGATTATCACACACCTCAGGTGCAGCATGAGGCACCAGCCAAAAGCCAAGTGACTTCAGCTACTCAAAGAGTGCAATAATCCCTCAGAAATCTATTAACCATGAGTGCCTTATAGCTATTATGGTATGGAAACTCCAAGGTAAAAAGGTCATACCTGTGCTTTTAATGAGAAATATTGACACATGCATGATATCACCAGCAGCCAATCAGAGATCCCCATTGTTACCCTGTGTTCACAAATCATTTTATAACAGGGCAAAGTTATAAAGCAGTTTACAGTGCTGTGAAAATGAAATAGATCACTTATATGTTGAAAACTCATTTAAAAGTGTATTTTATATGCAAAACATGCCTAGGTCTACTCTTTCTTCGGGTCCATCCTAAGGTTCATAGTATGAATGGTTCAAGTGATGGAATTGCTCATGTTCATAACATTAAGCTCTTTAATTATTAAAAACTATGAATTTTCAGTAATATTTGTGGGATTTAATGAATACCTAGGCCTTGTCTTTCAGGATCCCACTCCAGTTCCTTCCCAGCACTGGTTCCAGCATCCTAACTGTATATCCTTGCCAATTGGTTGCCAAAAGGCATACTGGTCACCAAATCTAGACAAAGCTGGCATATTCCAAATTCCAAAATACGTTTTAGTCCTAATGGGCAAAAGGAGGAAGAAAAATCACCTCTCCCTTAGGAATCTCATTTGGGGAGACAGCTCAATAACTTGGGCCCAGAGCAGGTCAGAGATGACTCTATTGTCCTGTGGAGCAGTCTAACAACCCTGAAGACAGGAAAGCAGCATCCAGAAACCTTGCCTCTTGCTGCTTGAATTGTTAGCCATAGATGCAATCACAGAGGGCCAATAGGGAAAAGAAACTTGTTATTTGCCAAAGGACAGCAAAACAGAAATTTTGAATGTGATGATTTATTCGGAGGACAGAAAAACTAGGTGCAGATTTTCTTCAAATTTGGAAAACTTTCCTGCTTAGTCAAAAATGGCAATTTACATGCCATTTATGTTACTGCACTGGTTGGTGACTCCTACTGTGATAATGTGCCTTACTGGGCATGATGAAGGACCACTCCAATGTGGTTTTATTTTAATTGCATGAATATGACTGAACAACATTAAGCATTCAGTATATAATGGTTAGAGAAAATAAGTGGGCCTTTCTTTACGACTTGCAGAGTCAACAAATAGGCTCTGTCAGGCCAGTGAGAAAAAGTGAGTGACAGATCTAAGAAGCTTTTCGGAGGAACGCATTGATATTTGAATCTGCAGTTTCCGTACTCTAGCTGATGTCAGCTGTTGGGTGAAAGCCTAGGTATCAGGTAGCCAAGACAAGCATCTAGCTGCCACTTGAAAGCTATCTCTTTCAGGGAAGAACTGAAGAAGTATTCTTTCTGTGGCTGTGCCTGCCAGGCAGCAGACAGATGCCCGCTGTGAGAGCTGAACCTCCCCGATTCTACCGTGCAGAGTGCATTGCATGAGCCCCAGCTATACATTACAAAGGAGCACAGCAAAGGAGAGACTCACGGGTTCCATCCCTCATGCTTGAGCCAAGGGCCTTAATGCAAATACAGCATAAGTCAAAATGATGAGCACAAAAGCCACTTTGTTTTTGCAAGCAGTTGTGACATTATGAAAGTACTGATCGTAGAAAATAGCCCGGGATCAAACTAATCATAAGTTGGGCCAGTTTAAATTACACAGAAAGTGAAACAAACAGACTCATAACCAAGATTTCTTTATTTCAGGATGAGAAAATTCAGGACTTAATACACCCTATACATGAAGTCAACTGGACTTCAGAATTCCCAAATATCAGCACGGAGGAGGCTCAGCACACTGGAACTCAACACTTTCTGGAGTCTGTGACTTCAGGAAATGGAAACACAGAGAAGAGGTGAGTAGAGCACTGCCAGATGGCTAAAAGAAACAAGGGGATAGAGAAGAATCATGCTGAGGTAGAGGAAAAACAACTCCAAAAGCTTAATGCATTTGGATCAGGAGAGATGACTAATCTCCTCCCCTGAGCAGTGCAAGACCTGGCATGTGAAACATCAGCTCCAGAAGCAAGTGATTTTGCTACCCCAGCATACTGCACAAAAAGTTTCCCTGTGATAAGGATTGTAGCATGTGTAACTTCAACTTGTGCACCAAAAACAAGAGAAAAGGGATAATGAGTTAAAAGCTGATGATGAAAGATCAAAAGACAGTTCTCTGACGAGGAAGTTCTGCAAACTACGGGAAAAAAAGAATATTCTAGCAAGAGTCTCCGGAACATTTCATGTAGTCTCACATGAGAAATATTTAAAATATTAATGGAGTGAACTAAAATAAAAACTCAGGTAAAAAGTGAAAAATTGTCATTATCTGTATTAGAAGCTGGTAGAGGACAAAGGTGGAACTTCAGATGAGTGCCATAATTGCTATGATTGCCTTTTGCCATTTGCAAGAGTAGAGTTTCAGTGTCACTCCTTTGAGAATTCAAAGGGAGACTTGCAGTCTCTTGAACTAGAGTTTTCCGTGATAAGAGGAGCATAGACCATCTTCTTTACTCAATATTTGGAGGGCAGGCTGCTGCTGTGAGCCCCACTGCAGTCCCACATCACATTTGATAATAGGGCCACATC
The DNA here is from genome assembly GCA_013400495.1 of Nicator chloris. Classification (NCBI taxonomy): domain Eukaryota; kingdom Metazoa; phylum Chordata; class Aves; order Passeriformes; family Pycnonotidae; genus Nicator; species Nicator chloris. The sequence goes on from WAAE01007977.1 coordinate 6,917, forward strand.
CAATTCAAACCAGAAATTATGGATGAATTTGTGTCCTGAGAGCAGTATCACTCTGCATGTGCCCAGTTGTCAATGGCTGTTCAGAGCACTCCTCAGATGAAACAGATCCCTCAAACTCCCCAAATGCTGCTATGACTTCAACGGATGGAGGTTTTTCCATGTTTGTCCTGATGTGACACAGCAGCCCTCCTGCAGATACACAAAAGGAACATTGCGAATGTAAATATCCTCAAATGAGCATTTATAACTTTTTGACCTCCAGTATTTGCTCTTTGTTTCCTCTTGCCTTCCAAAGAGCTGCTTATCTAACATCTCAAGAGTCACCCTGGGCTGGCTGACTTCAGTCCAGCAACTAGGATCTGATTCCACTTTCAGTAAAACTGAATGCCTTTTGTTTAAATATGCAGCAACAAATCACAGTAAGTTCAGGAAACAGTGGCACTGTACACTTAAGATTTAAAAGGATGTTAACAGGCTGCTCTGTCCAAATATCTTGAAATAGGAATCTGTTTCGTAATACTCTTCCAGATTCTAAATATATCACAGCAAATACAAATTACCACTGTGCCACCAATGTGGCTATTAAAGCCTTGGAATGTCTTTTATTATACTGACTCCAGCATTATTTCAGCATGTTGTCCCGAAAATAGTCGTTCCATTACCCAAAGAGGTGATTAGAAAGCCTGAGTTCTCTGGGATGTTGTGACAATATGCTGATATTTCAGAATTATAACCCTTGGATCCACATCAGTTGCTCAAAATCCAGGCCAACCAATAGGATAAAAATTAGTGTTTGCCAGATGAAAAAAAAAAAAAAAGACAGAATCATCAGCAAGGAAAATGTTATTTAGTTACCAGCTCTTCTGGGCATAGCAGACAGTGGTGATTATGAAAAGCAGTGGACCTTTTGGGTCAACACAGAGTGTTTGTGAGTCCAGCTGAGGATGAGGTAAATATAGAATGCACAGGGTGAAATGCTGGTCACACTACAAAAAGTCCCACTGATTTCAGCGTGGCCAAGATTTCACTCTTCAGAGCCATTAAGTGCTCCAGCAGTCATCTGCACCTGTGAATCTATAGGTTCAATGTCCAAGATGAGACTGGTCACCAAGAGACCCTTAAATATCTGATTTTTTTTTTTTTTCAAGGAGGAACTGTATAAAAATAAAGTGTCTGAAAGTGTCCATAAAAATAGAATTACTCTTCAGTGTAAAGTGCAAGCTGAGATGATAGCCAGAAAAAAAAAAAAGACTTATAAAACTTTGCTTGATATGGAAAACAAGTGTCAGCTCCTTGCTGCTGTATTGTTAATACAGAAAAATAAAAGAAATCCTATAAGATCTATGGAAGCTCATTGCAGATGAGTAGTATTGAAGGCACCCTCATAAAAAAGATAATGCTGTTGGTAATCCTTGGCTGATCTCAGGGGTTTTCTCCCTTTCTTATTTCTTTCTTTGATTTTTTACTTTCCCTCTTTCATCAACATCTGTTTTAGGTCACCCTTGAATCCCACCTTCTCCCCAGGAAAGCAACAAAACAGTGTGCTCAGCAGAGCCCCCCAGTACACTCTCACACACATACTCCAAATGACAAATAATCTCTGTATATCTTCTGGGAACAATAAAAACCCTTGGATGTGCTCCCAGAGCCCTCAGGAAGTTCAAAAATCTTTAGAGGGGGGCCCTGGATTGAGGCTTTATCTCCAGAATTTTACATAACAAACTTGGTAAGGGTTGTATAACAGTTAATACATATTCAACGGCCAAGGGAGAAAAAAAACCCTCAACCAACATTAAAAATAACTCTGGGGAAGGTCAAGTGTGTGAAAGGGCTGGTGTGCTCTGATCACTTCATGGTGACAGCTGGGCTTCCTCTCTTTTATCCCATTTGTGCTGTGCTTGCTGGTGCTTTGGAAGTGGAGCTGCCCCAGTGATGGAGTGCTGTGCAGGGACAAGCTGCCGAAGCTCAGGCAGGACTGGCAGCGCTGAGGGATTTTCTTGTGCTCTCCTCCACACCAAAGGTTCTCTTCCTTCCTGTGTTTCCTATATCATGTAAAGCTCCCTGGCACCATGTCCAGAGTTTTGCCAGACACACTCGAACCTGCTCAGGCAACTGTTTCCAACTGCTTTTCTTTTATTAGCTGTAGTCTGAGGCTGGTCAGCCGAGCCACAGGACATCAGTATATAGAGTTACTAATACTTTTATAGAAAAAGAGGATTTTCTAAGAATTGTTGTAACGAGACTGTTCTAATGTCTATAAAAATTATCTGTGCCTTCAGGTGCTCAGAAGAGTGCATCTGCATTAGAAAATCAAACTACCGTTGTGAATTACCATGCAAACAGAAAGAAGTATTGTTTCGGAAATCTCAAATCTTAAAAATAAATCAATGGAAGCCCTGATTAATTTACCCATGGAAAAAGAAATCTGTTTGTTTACTGTTGTTTCTTCGTTTGGTTGGTCTACTGAATGCAGAGATCATCTCAGGAGGAAAGGACAACAGAAGATGACAATTGACCATCTGTGTATCAGAGAAATAATGAACAAGTGGTATTTAGTTGACTCATTCATGCAATTATTCATGTGAATTCAGGCTTTTGTTATACGTTTCCTATATGCTACATGATGCAGTGTAAGGGTACCAATGGGACAAGACTGAAACTCTGTGAACTCTGACAATAATATGCTTCAGCTTCTCCAGTGAGTCCAGCCAAGCTCAAATTACCTCCAGCATTAATTATTTCCCAAGTGTAACAGGCAGCACTTCAATTTCTGGTAAGTTCTTCTTCCTAGTAGTCATGGCCACGTGTAATTCATCTTATGGTAAGTAAAATGAATCACAGCACTGATTTGTCCTCCCTAGAGCATGGCAGGTTTTTATTGCATTCAATCATACCAATTTTAATAACAATTGCTTTTAATGTAAAAATAGGAAGAAAGCTTGGGTACCAGTGCTGGCTAAACTCCATCTTATTGTCCTTAGAAGAGGCTAATTTCCCCTGCCAGCAAGTAAAAGAGTATTAAAGGGAGAAAATGCTGAGGAATTCTATAAGTGTGGAATTCATCCCCATATGGAGCGGGGGAGGCCCAGGAGCTATTTTAGCGGGACTCTAAGCCATAGCAATTTAAGCGGGATTTAAGTTGTGCGCAGACCCACGCTGGCTTCCTGCACGGAAGAGGCTCTCAACCAGGGACATTATGAGGGAGATGCAAAGGGATTACAAGCATTCTAGGCCCACTTCCACCCCTGAGGCTCAGGATATGAATTCATACAAAACCTAGAACAAGGTGAACGAGGGTGCAAGCCCCCTGCTTGTCAGCTCCGTGGTCACAGTAGATGAGAGGTTTTCTCTAAGGGAAAGTTTCTGTAACACCAGTATATTTTAAACCAGCTATTGCATACTCTGAGCACCTCGTTCTTCATGCTTTACTACCAAATGAAAACATGCCCCGTCGTCCCCCACCAAAATCAGGCTTTTGAGATGCAAGGACAGTCTTAAGATCACATTAAATGACTCTGTGGCTTCCGAGCTGCAGGTAGTTTTTCTGGAGTTTAGGCAAGGGTGAGCATATAATTGTCTGTACTCACTCATGCCGATGCACCTTAAGACAGGTAAGCACAAGCTCTGGAAAAGCCAGGAAACCTCTGTCTAGTGGCAAATGTTCAGAAGTGAAGTGCCACTGAGGCCACCCTTCCCTGGATGCACTGACTGCCTGAATTGGAAGCTTCACTCCTGAGTGCACAATCAGACCCCTGAAGCCCTGCTGCCTTTCCTTGCTTTTCCTCCATCCCCACCCGCGCTCTGTTGGCAAAACCAGTTAAGATACCTTTTGATGAACCACTTCAAAGCCTTTTTCAAGATGAAAATTTGCCTCTTTCTGCTGGGTAAGTATTGGTACAGATAATTTTCCCAAGATCATGGTTTGAAATGGGAAAAATGGCAATGAAAGAGCATCTACAGTCAACAAGGAGAGTAGAACAGTCGGTCTTACTTTTTAACAATACATAAAGGTTTACAAAATTATGAAATGAAACTCAGTCTTTCATTAGGATTTAGCTGTCTCTCTTCCCTTAGGATTTAAGAAAATGAACCCCAAAACTTGAGGGCAAGGTGTATCAGACTGTCACTGCACTTGGCTACTGGAGGGAGTGATGGTGGTGGTACTGCCATTGTCTTCTGCTCCCCAAACAGCCCAAAGCACTCTGTCCCTACCTGGGATGGGTGATCAGGTTTATCCTCTGCCAAAGGTGGATGTGAAACTCGACGTCATGAACAAGAAAAAAGGCAGAAAACCAATGTTGCTGCTGCTTTCACCTCCTAGGGGTGGCTTACATGAAACTACAGGTACTTGGAGTAAATTAAACATTTGTCATATTTACTGAGAAAAATGCATCCATTGAAATGGGCAGATCTATGTTTTGAGTGACATGCTGGAAACTTGTGTGCCTAAATCCAGTTTGAGGGTTTACTTCTCAGGATACATGTTAAAGGATTACAGCTGTTAGTAGGCGCAGTAATGATTAGAAAAATAAATTTGCCAAGGACTCAGAAAAAAATACTTTTGCTTGGAAAGCACATTTCCATGAATGTTACTAGTTCTAAAGATATACATATTGAACTTTGGCCTTCATAATTCTGGAAATCTTTATATTTATTGCTTATTTAACATAAAAATTCTCATCTAGTAATTCTAATTGAAAAATGCTAGTGCCATTTCTGGGTGAATTATATTTTAAATTTCTTGAAAAGCACACTCACTGACTTCTTGGGTATTTTTGCAAACTAAAAACCAGCCTCAGCAATCTCATTTCTTAAACTTATTTAGCATGGTTGCTGAAGCAGAAACTCATCATGCATGAATGTGAAGCAGAGTAATTTGACTTTGACTGGTGCATACCTTTGAATACAGAGATAAACTGTACTGAGTCATGTATGGTATGTTTTTCTAAGCATTATAGCCGTGCTCAAAAGATCAAGTTTCTGTCTCAGTTTCAAAGCTTCATTTTTCTGAATAGAAGGAAGACTGTATTTTTAATTTTTCAGCAAATTAAAATCAGTTCAGATGTGCTGGCCTCAGCATAAGGGATAAATATTGTGTAACTACTTTTTATTGCTATGTCTTGTTTTTAAGGATGCGGACATATTTATGAAAAAGATTAACTTGGATCTCAGCACCAAGCAGCAAGTCAAGGATGGTGCTCTCTTGCTTGAGATCCTAGACTAGGATTAACAAAATCTGAGCTAAAATATTCACTTCTCTATGAGTATCTTTCGTCATCACTTAAACTCATAGTGCTTTAATTCCCCCTTTGCAATATAGTCATATTATTTCTGTACTTTAATGGACCCCAAGAGGATCCCTTAAATGGCTGCTTCTTTGAAACATTCAAGATTTTAAGTATCATAAATGAATCAGCCTTATTTATACCTGTGCCTAAAATCTACTTTGTATATCACTATATGAGAGGAAGACAGAGTTCAGCTGAGGTTGGGATTTTTGTATGGAAAGAAACTCAAGCTGTGGTGGCCACAATGGTCTGGTAAGAGAGTAAGTGATGAGAGAACTCTAGACCTCTGCTTTTCTACAGGCTTTAGGCTTGGGAAGGGTGTTGTTTGGTTTTGGTTGTTCGTTGTGGGTTTTTTTTCATATTTAAGAGTTTTCTTTTTTATAGGAGCTTTTTGCTCTGGAACCGGTATTTCAGCAATAACTAAATAGTAAATCATCAATAATTAAATAATAAATCTTGGCTCCTGGTTAGAAGAGCCTCAGTGATTGCAGAAAGGCTGATTCTACAAGGGGAAATATGTAGCTAAACCTTAGTGCTCATGAAGAACCTTACCAGAGTTCTTCAGAGAAAGACTCCTCTACTGAGCTGCTGACATCAGCTGAGTTTGAGCAGCGTCAGCTCACAGCTCGCAGGCCAGTAGTGGTTTAGGATGGTGTCATTACAGACATCCTATATACCCCAAGGAACCCTTGGAAGCAACCTGGAAGGATTCCTATGGGCTCTTAGGATCCATAAAATTTACTTATACCTTTGAAACAAACTCTGTTTGCTTAAACTTCATCGAGAACAAGAAAAGAATGGGAGCACCTCCACACTTCAGCTGAAGAGTGTTCTGGCAGTGCCCTCAGCTCTGTGAGCGCTTCAGGGCTGGGACAGCAGAGAAAAGTGAGACGAGGGTGACCTGCCTGTGCACCAGGGTGCTGCAGGTACGTGCAGTCAGTGCTGCTGGGGTCATTCCCCAGGACTGAGCACAGCCCTCTCCCCTGTCATCTCCTCTGCACTTTGCTGGCACAGCGTGAAGCACAGTTTTAGAGGCAGAGCTTGTTGCAGGCTTGCAAACATTTATTGGGCAGCTTCTAGACTGGGGTCAGTACGGTCGTATCATGTTCCTCAAAAAGGTTTGGAGATTGTTAGTGTTTCGAGGAAGGTCCCGCTGAGCATTCCCCTTTTACGGGAGTGAAAGGCAACACTGTTTGAGGAGATGGAAGTAAAGATACAAAGTGCTTCTTCCAGGCTGACCCAGCAAAATATTCCATTAGCTCAAATGGCAGAGCAATTGCCTTCGAACATGCAAAGACGAAGTTTTAGATCCCCCAGCAGATTTACTCAGAGCATATTGTATTATAACTGCTGTGTAATTCATATTCTTTAATTAGACAGCTCTTTCGTGGCCTGTAGCTGAGTGTATTTTAGTAACTGGCTGTTTTAGTGAAAAGAATATTGAAATACTTTGACATGCAAAGGGACTACATTTGGTGGCAAAAAGAACCAGAGAAATATGCTTTTGCTAAAAAAAAAAAGAGTCTGCTGGTGAGAAGATGTTTGGTTACAGCATGTAAGTACTCTCACAGAGACAGAAGGCAAGAAAGCATTAAAAGTTCTGTTAACCTAATAGAGAAAAGTTTAGCAAGAACCTATACTGGAAACTTAAAGATGAGTAAATTCAAATTAGACACCAGACTATTTATTTATTTATTTATTTATTTATTTATTTATTTATTTATTTATTTATTTATTTATTTATAGCAAAGCTGATTAATTAATAGAACAAAAAAGAAGGGACAAGCCAAGCTGCTTTCTCCCTCTCGTGGTGTCTCTGTACCAGCACTGAATGCTCTCTTGAGAGGTATCCTGCAGTCAGATGCAAACTCCTGGCTTGGTAGAGAAAGAGAAATTACAGGATGTGTGATGTACAAAACAAACATATATGAACCCATATGATACCATATAGTCTTGTTTCTTTGAAATTCGAGAATAAAACACGTAATTTTGTTAGTCAATTTGTTGCCCTAGTAGCATTCATTCAGTTAGAGAGGGGTTAGCTTCCTCAGGGGAATAGACCAGGAGTTTTTTAAAGAGTTCTCTTATTTTCTATCTGCCATACTACTGGTGTGGCATCACCAAAGCAGACCAGCTAGAACAAAAAAAAAAACAAAAAAAAGAATCCCAGTGGTGTTGTTGAATAACAGTCTTTTTAAAAATTTTATTTTATGTTGAGCAGTGAGAAAAGATACATTTCCTTCTTTTATCCCCTCTAGTGTTGTCTTGGTCATGTTATTTCTGATTCCCTTTAGATATAATATTTTCAATATACAAATAACTCATTGCAGGCCCAGTAACTCTATATTGAATATTGGAAAAGATTTTAGATTTGGAAATCTCAGCAGCATTGAGTTAGTACATCATACAGCAAGGTATTTAAAAAAATTGTAGTTTTAAGCCAATTATCATTTAAAAGGCCTGTGGTTTGTTATCTGGTGTTGCTTTTTGCAGAGCTTCAGTTTTCAATACCTTAACTGAAGCATAACTAGGCCAACCAAATAAATTGAAAATTGTTTGATTTTTATGGCAGTGATATAATTATTTAAAAGATTGGCATTTCAGATTTTCCTGGCAGTATTGGAAAAAGCAGAAAAAGGTTAAGCTCAAATATACAAAACAAATCCAGTTGGACTTTCTTTATTTCCATTTCAAAGCAATTAACCTACTTTCTAGTCTTTCCACAAACAATGAAGATAAAGGTTGAAGTCGTTCAGAAGATACTTGGATGGAAGACACGATCGTGTCTGCATACTGAATCATGTCACTGAACTCACTTTGTTTGATAAATGTGCCTCTTCTGAATTGTGCAGTTGAGAGTAACAAATGATTATTGAAAAATATTTTATAAGTACTTTTTCATATCGCTGTGCTCAGAATCAAAATGCACCCTTTTTTCAGGGTGGAGAACTAGCAAATCTTCACTGCTCCATCTACCAGGGATGCACATGCAGTGGCAGAGGCACAATCCCTGCCCTTAGGGATGTAGCCCCTCTGGCTCTGTATTTTACTCTCCAATAACAACTGCAAGTCTGGTGGGCTGCTCTGATCCTGAGTTGAGTTTTCATTGTTTTCTGGAGAGAAAGATCTTGGTTTCCATTTATATCACAAGACCATTCAGGGCTGTCAGACACTTACAGAAACCTCTTGATTATGACTTCTGACATCAGTAGCCATGAGGCTGAAGTAAGGAAAAGCTTGAAAAAATGATGGATAAACTGTAGATACTGAAGAGCAGGGTGTCATCTGACTGAAATCATCTGGACTCTGCAGCTCAGGTCGCTGGCCTGTTACTCTGACTAGACACCACAATGCTCTTTTGGTGTAACCTCTCTCTGCCATACAATTGTGAATAAAGAAACCAGGTGGGAACAGTCTCTGCAGTGTTGAAGTGTGCAGGGCAAAGAAGAACAGGTCTAGTCCTGGGAAGAGCTGATGTTAAAGGCAGGGTCTGGGTCAGGCCAAAGTTGCATCTAGACACTGAGCAGTGATGGGGATGTAGGTTTGTCCCTGCATGCTACTAGCAGGCCCTGTACAGAGTGGCTATCATGAATTCAGCTCTTCTGGGGAGTAGCCACGTGAACTCAAGAAGCTCCATGTGATTTTGAAGTGATTTTCAGAAATACACTGGCCTGTGAGTAGTCCAGAACAGGGTTTTCCTCCTTCTTTTGAGTTGCCTTCATCTCACTTTTTGTTTTGGTTCAGAAACACAAAGACAGTGGCAAGTGAAGTGAGTGGGAACAGGATGACATAGGCAAAAGCAACAGCTCTTGTTTAATACCCCCATTCTCTCTCTTCCACACCTTTTTCGGAGCTGGAGATGAAAGGCAACGTACCATATTCAAATAAATAATGACAGGCAAAACTCACAGTGGGAAAATACACTGAGATTGACTAGCGTTATCCAAGTTTCATGGATGACTGGTTATTAGACAGATTTCTCCTATTTGCCTGCCTCAAATTCCATACTCAAGCTCTGCTTTTGGAGAAGTAGCAGCTCATGGGAGCAAGCTTGCATGCTGGGAGTTGCATGGGAGTCCTTCCTCGTGGCACTCCTGTGCCAGCAGACAGCCCAGCACTAGAGGAGGCTGAAGAGATGGTTCATCCCTAGCATTTTGAAAAAGCCGTGGCTGCAGCATCTGAGTCAGGAGCTACCAGGACACAAGAGCACTGTTGGTGAGGGAATGTGGTCTGCCAGGTGCTGTCAAGTGTGTTTTTCCAAAACAATGCAGACACAACCTTTATGGCTTAAAGTGAGCACTGTACAGGAAATTAAATACGTGTGACAGAGACAAGCAGAGCTCAGAGACCTCATAAACACAGATGGAGCCATCTGTATCTCCAGTTCAGAGAGCACCTGTTAACAGCTCACATGCCACATGCATCCTGCTGTTGGAAGAGTCCTCAGGAGACCTGAATCCCAATCCACCTCATTCATCATCAAGCTTCACTGTTTCCCTCTAGAGTAGTTCATAGCAAGGAGAGGGATAACAGATGCTGGCCCAGCTGGTCTGCCTCAAAGAGAGCTTTGCTTGGAGAGCTCATCTCCAGTAGGAAGTCCCACAGCGCTGTTTCTTATATTGGAACCTTAAGGAAGTGTCAGCCCTGTTCCCAGCATATACAAACTCCTCAGTCAGGGATCCCTTGTTAGTACTCACTGAACAGTCTTGCAGACCACAGCTGTTACACTGGACGTGAGCAAAGATATGGTGGCTGAAGCTGCTGGGTCTTTGCCAGGACTTTTGAATTGGATTGTGCACTGCCCAAACTGCAGCCTACAGTGTTTTCATACCTACTTTGATCTCCCTTAAAAGTGCAGTGTAACATGCAGGGATAGAGCAGAACATCGGCAGCATCATTCAGACTGAGATCTGCATCCTTGTTTCTGTCTTTATCAGGATAGTCACATGCTTACATATTATCATTAGAATAGCTTCCAGCCTTGGAAGCTTCCAAATTACAGAAATCAAAGAGAAGAGAGAGAGCAGTCTGAGGTATTTACTAAAACATTAGGTGCCAGTAGGTGCCAGAAGAAAATCTGGAGTTTTTCATGTTTAGAAAACAGGAATCTATGTGCAACTTCGTTCCATTCTAAAAGGTAAAGAAGATATAAAGAGGGTACAGGAAAGAGAAAAAACCAAAATGGTGCTGGCCATATCTCAGATCTATAAGGTGCAATCTCAATGATCTTTGCCTGCTTTATCAATTAGCTGTGCCAGAATTCGTATCACCTACCAGGCTGCATTTGAATGAAAACATTGCAGCCATTCACAGAAATAATACAACCAGAAGCACAGCTCCTGGTGCAAAAAGTCTGCAGTGCAACACACATAGAAATGGAAGTGCTTACTAGCAAATGACCTCATACATTTTCTTTCCTGTAAGGAATTCACCTGCAAAAGAACCCAGTGAGCCTGGCTGCTTCCCTGTTCAAAATTGTGGCTACACTACTGTATGTAGAGTAAGACCAGCCACCTTAGACTTGTGCTGTAGCTCTGGTGTAGACTTCTCTCTGCATAATCAGAGCCAGGGGTGAATCCTGCACAGAGATATGGGGATTTCTTCCTAGGACTCCGTCTCACTCAGTGCTTACAAAATCAAAACATGGAAAAACATGGAATCTGTCATCTGTTGTTCTGCCTCCTCTGAAATCAAACTGGCCATTGACTTCAGCATTACAGGATCAGGACAGTTATTTACCACCATACAAGCAGTGCGGAGCTCTGCTGTTGGGAGATGGAGCAATCCCTTCTGGGAAGTTTTAATTACTGCTGTTTAATGAGGAACATGAATAGGGCATGGTGGTCTCTCTCACATACAACTTCCATGCTTCTGTGAGGCTTTGCCAGTGCTGTCAAGCACTTAATTACTGTCCTCTGCTAATAATGAATAGGGTGTAAACAAGTGCTACATATCCAAATAACACATATGAACTATTTGCCCCCTTGAAAAGAATTTATTCCACTGTACTTTGAACCGATGCAGAATACTGTATAACAAGTAACTCTAGGATAAAAGGTCAAGCCAGAGTTTTTCTAAGACAGGGAATGAAAACAAATACTACAAACATTACAAAACAAAAAAGCCTAAATATTATTCCATGAGGAACTGTTATATTTTGAAGAAAACAGTGTGAGTAACAAAGAATTCCTTGTGGACTTCCAGCAAAGATACTTGATTAGAATGCCTACGTGATTTTCAAATGCTCATCAAGAGCAACAGCTGGTAGTGACCAAACTCCTCACACATCTGGTCTAATCCTTTCACAACACTTTGAAACTCCAAGGAAAAGACATCATCAAGATGCAAGATGTGTGTGAAGCAGAGATTTTTCTTCAATGAGTCTGTGACAGGCAGAGTGATGAACTTATTTCCAAAGTACCTGGTTTTAATAAATACGATCAGCAGTGAGTTGTTACCCACAAAACAGGCAACCCTTGTGAGAAGCTGGATTTATTCCTTTGCACATCAGGGAAGGGCTGTCTCTGTGTGTCTCAGCAGCAGAAAAAGTGCACTGGCAACACTCTCTGTGAGATGTGAGAGGGAACAAACCGTTGTTTTTCTATTTACTGACTCCCAGATCTTCATGTACAACTATAACCATCGTAAATGGGACCTCATACCACTCTTCCTCTCCTAGCTGTTAAACAAGGTGTTACTTAGTGTGATGAACCAATATATTGGGGACTTCTGATAGTGTATGGCCATGAAATGTTAGATGCAATCAATGAAAATACTCTGATTATTTTGTATAAATACCGTTCAACTGCACTAAACCAAAAGGTATGCTTAGGCAATTGGCATTTTATCTCTAAACTAAATGCATGAAAATTTAGGCACCCCAAAGTTTTGGGTGTTATTCAGAGTAAATGAACATTTGTGAACTCTTTCCACCATGTCTGGGCAATTCTTGTGTGAATCCAAATGAAAAACCAAGAGGTACTACATAACTAAGGGTACCTACTCACACTGAAAGGAAAATATTACAACATCTGCTGAATAATAGTAATAATAATGCTAGTAATAAAGTGCCATGATACTGGATGGGTACAACATTGAAGAAAGAATGATCATAATTCTAGTCAAACAGATTGGCTCTACCTCTCTCTTAAGAGTATATTTCTAGCTAGACACATCATATTTTACACCCTCAGAATGAGAACAACAAAAAATGTTAATTAATTAAATGTTAATTAATAAATGATAAATCAGTTTCCATCCTTAACCTTATTTCTTTTACCACAACATTACTCACTGGTTGCAGCAGATATCATACATAATGATCAAGAGGTATTTATTAGTGTAGAACTCAAAGCCATTAATGCATAATATTAAGGTTTATTTCTGATAATAGATGCTGAAATCATTATACCTGAGGTTTTGTTCACTATCAGGTGTCAATAGAAACATATATAGATGTGTATAAAGACTTTTATGGTGTAGATGTAGAAATTTGTTAAAAATAATTTTTTTTTTTTACAGCAACCAGCTATCTTGTGTTTGCATGTGAGGTAAAACAGCAAAAAGAACACATGTTCAGGGCAGATCCGATAATCATGTTTGCAGCTGGAGTTTTTTATGGATACTGTACAGAAATTGGACTTTAGGCAATGCTCATTAAAAAGAAACAAAAATGCTTGCAAATGCAGTTTTGAATTCAAATTTCAGAAAACACTTAAATGCTTCTGATTATTTTTCCTTTCTACTTTCCCTGTTACATTCATGGCCTGGAATGCACAACTGCAATGAACAATGGATTAATTTTCAATTTTATCTTTAAACACAAGTTTAAAAATAAAGTCTTATTCATTTTATGGTTCCTCAAATCCAAAGGTCCCCAATAGTGAAGTTTCAAGCATTTGGATAAAATTTATAATAAAATGTAAATTAAGTTCTTCAATTATTGGCTGAAAAAATTACCCAGAAAAAAATGGGAGTGTTGCATCCATAATAGATTATTTCTATTAAATACTATATATCACTTTTTCATACCAAGGGCTAGAGTGAGCTACTGCCTCTGTGGATGTTTGCCATGTGGATTGCAGACATCTGTTGAGTGTCAGGGAATGTAATCAAAGGATTTGCCAGAAACTCCATCAAAATTGTGCCTTTTACATTTTTCTTTGTTGAGAACACCATCTAGAGCAGATTGACCTAATGGAGGGTAACACATTGAACTGGAAGCAAAATGTTTCAAGAGATGCAAGCCTCATTGTGAACCCCATGAGTTCTTCAAAATGTTGTCCTTAAAAGTCAAGGTGGGCTGCAAAAGGGAGGCAAATATCACCCAGGAAAGCTCCTTGAACTGCCTTGCTGCTGGCCCTTGGAGCTGATGGAAGATGGGCTTTGTTCACTCCTCACTGTTTCCACAGGGTTTATTTTTGCCCTGAGATATCTAGAAATGCAATGTTCTCAGCTTGGATAACCATAGTTCCTGGGGAACAGAAGAACAGCTGGATGTATCTGCTTGCCTCCCAGACTGCAATCAAGGGAAAAATACATCTGCATCCACACAATTTTCTCCTGCACAGCAGTTCATTCCAGCCAAGTATTTATCTCCACAAAAGCCTATGGAAATGAGGCCTGTGCACACATGGGGCAGAAGAGTTTGCTTTTGTGTTGTCTCATGGCATTTGGTGCTGCTCTTACTATTCCAATAATAAAACCCTCTCTAGGTGTCCATTCATCAATCTCCTTTCTTTCTACAAGGGTAAATAAAAAAGTAAAAGATAGCTACAAATCTCAGCGTATTAAGGTTGTTATGCCTCAAAAATTGCACAATCATGTTTTTCATATAGCATCGGGTCATGATATGAGTACTACAGAAGTAACTAAATAGAAGAGTTCTAGCATCCTTCATAAACTGTTCTCTGTCAGACCACAGAAATCTGATCCTGTCAGCTGAAGCTTTACAACAAATTAGCCCAGGATAATGGTACCACCCACTAGGATGGTTATGGTTTAGGGTCTGCTCATCCTCTCTGACAGGCTCGTTCATTCAGTGATTTATAACGTGGCACACAACACTTCTGTCCAAGAGCGAGCACTCTTTGTGTGGCCATTTACAGCTACAGAGAGAGGGGAAACGAAAGCTTTGGGGATTTAGAATTTTTCACAGCCATTGAAAACCCCACTGGAAAAACAGCATGATTTAAAACATTCACGCTGGGGTTGAGATCCTGCCCCTCCTCTGCCAATGGGGTGGTCAAAAAGTGTTTCAATGCCGTCAGTAAAATTACAGGTGGGTAAAACTACCATGGGAGAAACAACCACAAGGCATTCCTTCTCAACAAGAATATATTCCAAACTAGAGGGCATTCCTCCTGAAGGAAAGCATCTAAAACCACTAGCAACTTCCAGAATTTAGGGTCAGAGGTCTCCCTAGTTTTATTCTAAAGGAAAGGTCAAGTCAGGAGGCTAAGATGCATATCCAAATGTCCTCACAGCTGAAGGAGAATTCAGTTCCAACAGTTTCAGGACGGTATCTGCTGTAGATCACTGAATATTGACTGAGTAAGCCACATGAATTATCCTCCATGGTTACTCTAATGATAATATGAATAATAATGAGCATGTGTAACTGGTAGTTGCCCAGCTGGAAAACATAAAGTTTCCGTATATATCTGCCAATTGGACTTTTAATGACAAAACCACAGACGTTTGGACTATTTGAAAAAGGACAAATGGAATAAAAACATACTATCTCTGTGAGAAACTATTTGATTTGTAAACTGCAGCATTGTAAAACAAATGTCATATGTGTAGAAAAAAAGGAGTGGAAATGGTTCTTGAACACATATGGAAGAAAGTTTTCTTGATTTAGTGCTTATTGCAATAAAACTTATGATTAAGAATTCAAAAGCAGAAATATCTCCGCTTTTGACTATTTCTTAGTGTTTATCCAAAGGAAATTTCTTATCTGGGGGAGGAGGAGGAGCAATTTAGTAATTTCTGACCCCAGGCTGATACTAAAGCATTCTGAAACAATAAAGACCCAGGGGTGTCAAAGGCAGCTGCCTGAATTCCTCAAAAAATATATATATTTATAAAGGCTATTTCGAGTTCTCTGCATTTCTGTAATGGAATCCAGCTGCTCTGACCTTTGGAAATTACCTCGTACAGTGTGAACAGCAGCACAGATAAGTGTTAGGTTAAATTGCAGTTAGAGTCCAACTGCTCAGCGTTTCGCTTAAAAGGCTGGCATGAGAGAAAGCAAGATAAGAAAGAATATTACATTTCTTGTCTACAAAGCAAAATAAAGACTTCTGTCATTCAAAATAATGGTTTGATGAGACCCCCTCAGTGCAAATAATATATGCTAAATAAAACTTGAAGATGTGAGGGTACGCTTTTACGAAACACCAGGAAACCAAACTTGAAAGAGAGAATCTCTCCTCTCATCTCACTCCTGAAACAATAATTTTATCTTCATTGTTCCTGGACTGTTTTGGGAAGCAGGGCCCTAAAAAGGAGCTTGGTTAAGAAAAGTTTTATATAACATTAAAAATCCAGTTTTCTGTTTTGGTCAGACCTGTGCGGAACAAAATGGCACCAAAAGGACTAAGATGGGATCTAGCACAGGCCCTTTCATGCCTACTTGGAGCAAACTGATAAAAGAGAGTGGGAGAGTGGATATGGAACAGAGAAGCTTTAGGGCCAAAGTCCATGGGAGAACATCCTTTGCCTTCTGCAAATGAAAAATGAGACCTAAAATCAGAGCTTGTGAAACAAAGTTTTCTCCTTTGACAGTGGTTTGACAAAACACATCTCCAACATTCCAATCAACCAGACTCTTTGTTTGCCCAGCTCTAAGTAAGAGGCGACACCTTCCTGCATCCCAATATCTACCATGGCTTGCCTGACCCTGGTTCCTTCCAGAGGGGCAGGTCCCTGCTTTGCCCAAGCTGGACATCCCACCAAGCACTGCATCCATGCCTCAGCTGCACCAGGCAGTGGACAATGGCAGATGGATCTCATGAGCTGAGTGTGAGGCTCAGAATCCACTCCTCACCCGCAGGTCTCAGTGGCTTTTCGTACCACAAATCCTTTGTTTTCAGCCAGGACCTAAGCATCTGGAAGAGGGAAGAGCTGAGCATTCTGGCTCTTGGTTTTTTTTAAGTCATCAGGTTCAACATGACTCACGTCCTTTGAGTCTGTGACTCCAGAGTTTTTTTCCTACTGCTCAGTATTTTCATGTTTCTTTCTTAAGGGTCCTAAAAAACTGATGAGAAAACACAGCTGTGAAACAAAACCTGTGAAATCAGCTGTGCTGAGGCAATATCAGAAGGCAAATAAAATGAAAAAAAAATCACTTATTATATTTACATTTGATGACTTTAATTCAATCTCATCACCTTTCCAATACTTATCCAAGATTTTTCAAAGTTGGGGGTGAGTCGTATTAGTGAACTCAAACTTTGGGTGGTCAGTAAATCCTTGGAGCACATTTCTACACCCACTGGATCCCTTTCAAATGCAACTGCTATGCTCTCTTTGCTAAAATGCAAAAGCAAGGCTGGTTGCTGTGGGAATGAATGCAGAAGCTGGACAGACCCATGATCCCACTAGGATCAAGGCACGCTGGATAATTGTGTGAGCCTTTAGAAGGAAAATGGTGCTTTAGTGCGTCCCTCTGGCCTTAGGGTGGCAGCCTTGCAGCTGTACTGAGAAGCACAAAGTATCCATGTGCACGTCTCCCTTCTGCAAACCCAGTGTGTGAGAGCAGCCAGCTTTGGGCATGCCCCTGGCTCCTTCTTACAAACAAATCCAGCTCTAACAGAACTCTAGGGCATGCAAGCAGGGCTGGAAACTCCCAGGCTGCCTGCTGCTACGATCTGAGTCAGCAGAAACATGCCTCATCTGCTGTTTGATTTTCTCTGCCCAGATTAGGCTCTCAGTGACTGCCATCTGATGTCAAGGCAGAAATGATGCTCCTGGAAACTTCAGAAGAGAAGTTCTGGTAAGTGATGTCAGAGAAGGAAAGTTTTCACATCTGGATGCCCAGCTCAAGAAAGAGACTTAATTCCCAGCCTTAGCTGTCCTAGTGTAGGACATATAAAATGAACATGGTGCCCTCAAGTGAGCTAATCATAGAATCATAGAATGGTCTGGGTTGGAAGGGGCTTTAAAACTCATCTCATTCCAGCCCCTCTGCCTTGACCTTCCACTATACCACGTTGCTCAGAGCCCCATCCATCCTAGCTGGGATGGGGCATCCACAACTTCTCTGGGCAAGCTGTTCCAGTGCCTTATGTCCCTCACAGTAAAGAATTTTTTCCTAACACCAAATCTAGACTCTTTCAGTTTGAAGGCATTCCCCCTTGTCCTGTCACTACATACCCTGGTCAATGGTCTTTGTTCATCTTTCTTGTAGGCTCCCTTCAGGTTCTGAAAGGCTGCAATTAGGTCACCCCAAAGCCTTCTCTTTCCTAGGCTGAACACTCCCAATTCTCATAGCCTGTCCTCATAGGAGAGGTGTTCCATCCCTCTGATCACCTTGTTGGCCTTCTCTGGGCTCTCCAACAGGTCCATGTCCTTGCTGTGCTGGGGACCCCAAGCTGGACACAGCACTGGAGCTGTGGTCTCACCACAGCTGGTGAGAGGGGAGTAGAGTGGAGTAGAGGGGCAGAATTACCTCCCTTGACTTGCTGGCTATGATTATTTTAAAGCATCCCAGGATACAATTGGTTTTCTGGGCTGCAAGCACACATTGCTCACTGATGTCCATCCTCTCATCCACCAGCACCCCCAAGTCCTTCTCCCCAAGCCTGCTCTCAATCTGTTCATTGCCCAGCCTGGATTGACACCATGGGTTGTATGCAGGTCCGTGCCACAACAAGAACCAATCACACCACATATCAAAAAAATGAGCTGAAACCACAGAGTTGTTTCATTTATCTATAGTGAAATCCAGGACTCCAGGACTCTGAGATTTTACTTTCCCCACAGGTATCAGATCAGTACCTGAAACAAATAAGGGGAGAACAAGAAGGGAAGAGAGAAAGGGGGTATTATAGAATCACAGAATATGCTTAGTTGGAAGGGACACACAAGGATCATCAAGTCCCACTCCTGGCCCTGCACAGAATACCCCAAGAGTCTCACCATGTGCCTGAGAGCATTATCTAAATAGTTCTTGAACACTGTCAGGCTTGGTACGGTGACCACTGCCCTGGGGAGCCTGTTCCAGTGCCCAACCCACTGGGTGAAAAACCTTTTGCTAATATCCAATGTCAATCTTCTCTGACACAGGTGATGGGGAAGACACTCTTAAGAAAGAAAGGGTCAAAGAATCAATCCTTATTGTCCAACCTAAAAGAACTTTAGGATTACACGAAAAATGGGAGAGGATGACCCAGTGAATCAGGAATAGCTGACCTGTAATATTATTGGCACAGAACAATTCGACTCCTGGGACTGATTTGCAAATATGCAGAACACAGTTAAAATGCAGAAAAGCTGTAGGTGCACAACACCTTCTGAAATCAAATCTTTTATGCTTAATTGGTTTTTTTCTTTTCTTCCCCTCTGCCCCTGTGGCTGATTGTATTTGTGGAGGCCAGCTGGATGCAATTCCTAGGACAGCAGTATTACACTCCATCCCCCCTACCCCCACTTTTTCCCCTTCTATATCAGTAAGTTGGCAGGAAGGTTATTTGCATCATTGCCTAGAGCCAAAGGTCAGCCTGAAAAAAAGAACTTGGGAATACTTTTATGAAGAAAATCCAAACTGCAAGTTAATAGCTTTACTTAAAAAAAATTATCAAAACTACTTTTTTGTTCAAAGTTAGATTGATGTGGAAGCAGATTCCAGACTGCGGAACATGCATGATGTAGAAAGGTCAGGGGAAATGAGTATTCAAGATTCAGAGGCAAAAACTTCCCACACATTCCATCCAAAGAAGAATTTTTCCTTTCATATTCTGCTAGTAAGATATTATACACTGGTTGTCAGTTCTAAGCATCAAAGCACAAGGTTGTTTTTTAAATTTTGCTGTTCACTCTTCCAAATGTCCCCATTGAGCCAATTCCTACTAAGTGGCTGCTTTTTAAATTTGACTTTTGCATTATGATGCATGGTGGGATCCCCTTCAGCTTGGAATGGATCTGTCCACAACTTGGTGTCAAGAGGAGTCTCAGGGGAGGCCCTTAACTCTCTCTTCTGCTTGCTTTGAAAATCTGCCAAAGCACGGGGATATTATGAGCCAGTTCTGCTCTGGAAAAAGCTGTAGCGAGTGGCATAGTGTTTACCATGTCAGTGTTTCCATTTGATATTTGAAAACCTTCCATTTAATGTCTTTTTTTCTAAGGGGAGAGGTAGCCTAATGAGTACAGGCTAAGCTAAAAAAAAAATGGAAAACTTCTTTTCTTCTTATGCTTAATGTCAACTGACAGGTGCTACAGCCCACACTGTTCACCCTTTACATCAGAGCATGCACATTGCCTCCACCTGTACCAACAGAACCACCTTTTCCAGAAAAGGAAAGAAAAATGATGCTCAGGATTCACACTGAGAGGAAGTCCAGCTGGGATGAGACCTCTCTGTCCAGCAGCCTAATCTAAGTGAGTTGTACAGACACCTCCAGCTTCTTACTTACAGCTCACCTGGTAGTGAAGTCACTTGCAAAGTGCAGCTGGGAAAGGAGCACCAACACAAATGTGCCTCAGGAAGCTGCTGAGGGGCATTAATGACTCTCTGGCAGTTACCTCTATGTCCATCTCCTTCCACAGAAGCCTAGTCTCCTTAAAGCTGTGTGGTTGGCTCATGCTCAGCCTGTGGACGGTGTCTTCCTCTGAGGAAGCCTGACAGCTGAGGTGGCTTCTCCAGGTTTCTGGTCAGGGCTGCTGAGATGGAATGTTTGTGAGGAGCCCTACAGCTGCATTCAGTCCTTCTTGCTGCCAGCTGGTAATAGACAAGAGCACGATGGGACTGAATTCCCTATTTCCATTTCTGAGCTAGCCCAGGACCTAGGGTGAACTCAGGGAATAGGCTTTGCTTCCTCTGCTTCCCTGGAAATAGCAGCTGTAAGAGCAGCCCCTTTTTTAAAGAAACCTGGAGCAAGTCTGAGAATTTCAGAAGCTGGGCTGATTCTCTCACAGCTGAAAGAAGTGGTTAACAGGCTACCAGTGCCAAGACTCAGCACTGGAAGAGGAATTCACATGCGACAGGAATTATTTCATTTGGCAAAGGTGAAGGAGGCAGAGGAATGAACAGGCTCAGTAGAAAGCCCATGTACCTGATGTGGACTTTGCAGGTCAGCTGTTTCCCTGAGATGCTCCATTTGCTACTTGGAAAGAGAAGGAGGTGGGGGTGGAGGGAAAGGAAATGGCCAAACTTAGACAGCTGCAATGAGGACCTGCCAATTTCTATATGATCCACTGTCCACCCCCAGCAAAAGATGTGTGAAAGAGAAGGAACATCTGCACTTCCCTCATTCTTATCTCACCCTCTGAGACTCATAGACAGTTGGTCTAAAGCTGTTATGACTTATCTTGGGTGTAAGATCAGCATACAAGCTGTAACTGGCACCCAAAGTGAACCCAACTTGATTTTGGCTCTCTCTGGTGCGTAAGTTGAGGAGACTTTGATTTTCATCCAAATAACACCTCTCTGCCACTAACTTGAGTCTGCTCAAATGAACCTAATTGTAAGGTTCTGTAAAAAAGTAGCCAGTGAGGCTTTGCCAAAAACAAACACACCTTCCTCCCTGGACAATTCTACTGTTCAGCAATGGAAAGTCATGAACACCTCATCATGCATCTCATGGACAAAAAGTGACGTGCTGTAAAACACTGGAATCCCCTGGTCTGCTTGAATATTTCATTTTTGTTGAAAGTAACACAAAATGGGTGATACAGATCTTTTATTTTCTTCTCCAAAAAGAAAGGCTTCGCTTACAGATAACAGACCTAGTTTTGCATCTTACCTATTTACTCTGTTCTTAAGGCCATTGGTGTGCCTTTTCAGCCACACTTCATATCCTGTTCCACGTTTCCACTTCTTTTTAATCTGTCATAAACATGGTGCATCGTTTTTCCCTTTAGTGCACTGTTTAAATAGAACAGGCCATTGACAACAAAACACATCTTCTTTCACTAGTGATCCTCAGATGTAAAATACAGTGAAAGTAATTGTTTTTCCAAAGATAAGAAATCTTTTTAAATGTATCTGGCATACGGGGAGGTTGCTATATAAACCTTACTTTTTTGATTTATTTTACTTCACAAGTAACTTGTTCATTTTCAAATCCCAGTGCTATTTTCTTCACTGAAGAAGGTCATAGGAGGTTCAATAATGGCTAAAACATCAGCAATAATTAGGAAAGTGTACTGTTCTCTGGAAATAATGAGCCTTAGAAAGAAACTGATTTTGAAAGCCTAGGGTACTTTAATATTGAGGTTAGGATGCAGTTATGGAATAAATTTAAAACCAACATCACAATGCTCAGCATGACTAATATTTAGCCAAAAAAATGTAACTAGTAGTTCATCAAGGCTCTTCTTGTGTTTAGAACAAATACAAGTGCCAGGTTTATTTTTACTTCCTCAGGCATGATGTAAGGTTTCTTCCATTGGAAAATCCCCTATTAGTATATTTGTCTGGATTATATAATATTGTCCATGGGGCGTTTTCTTCTTCTGATGACTTGTACCTACGGAATTCACTTTACAAACAGAACTCTCAGCATGTGACTTCAGTGGTTGCTGTGCTCAGGAGTGACCCCTCTGTGACACACTTGTGCCCGAGCTGCCTGTGGGCAGTGTCCAGTCCCGTCCCACTGTCGGTGCACACTGCCAGCATTGCCCATGGACATCTCTTGACTCACACAAATAGACACACTTTCAACTGCCTCTGTTTGAGATTTGTTGAGAAAGCCTGAAGGAAAACATGTGTAACTGCTTACTCTCCATGCTCGGCTCTGCAGCAGCTGACAATGGCCCACCTTGTTCCACGCGTGACTCCGGTTTGCGAGATGACAGATGCAGGGGTTGAACACGGGAAGGGGGTGCAGTGATTCTTCTGGAAACAGGGAAGTGGCACCAGATACTCCAGTGAACTTTGGCTCACCAGGGAGGGTGGCTGGGTGTGCTAGCTGCAGAATGGGCTGCTTTTCCAAAGAAGCAGGATCAGAAGGTAGGCTGAAGAGGCCTGAGACTTGGCCTGTAACAACAACTCAGTCCAGACAAAAAGATTGAGAGGGTATAAAAAAAAAGTGTATTAAATACAATGAATAGTATAGCACAGTACTGCACTTTTTACGCAGCCTGGGAAAAGGACCTTTTTAAGATTATCTGTAAAAAAAGCATTTTCCCCCAGACTTTAGAGTTCAAAGTTAAAAGAAGCCAGGATTTTTTAAATTTCACTTTTTGGACTGTATATCAGGATGACAGTTCTTCATATCTGATCACCAGTTGTATTGTGCTAGAATTGGGGAATCATGATGCTAAATTCTAAAGAGACATACAAAACAGGATCGTGGTTATCTCTGTTTCACAGAGCTTAATCATAAAAAACAGTTATGATCTTCAGAGGAGAAAAAAAATCACAGTTTCTGTTTTCTATAAATGAAAGGAAAAAGTGTGTGACTTGGTCCAGATAGATTCATTCTGTTTTCATGGGTGGGTGGAAAAGGGTCCCTTCAGCCTCAGCAGTGTGGTGGTGAGTCACTGTAGTTGTGTACCATGTGCTGTGGTCTTGGGTTCAAAGTCTGGGACAGAAAATCTTTTTAGTTCCAGAGGCAGGTCTCTGGCAGGAAGTGCAGTAGGTTACTTACTGCAATTATTAGGAATAAGTGTTTTCAAATGCAACTTCTAGAAGCTGCAGCTATTTAACAATCAGGTGAGGATGGCTGTGATAATTGCTCCTCATGACAGATCTCCATCTTCCCACTGCACTGGTTGCAAAATTTTCCACTGCAAAAGCCTGAACAAGTGTCCTCATAATATAAAGCTGCCTTTGGCCTTGACTCTAGGTAAGACCAGCAGAGCCAAGACTGTGGTTTTGCCACATGTCCTAGAAAAAGAGCAGCAAAACGGGGCCATTTTAGGGCTAGTGACCAATTTGTTTCTCAATATTTCCTTCCTCCTCAGGAAGGTGAATAATTTGCCCCAAACCTGGCCAGCTGCATGATGTTTTAGGCCGTGAACCTGAAGCCTTTTTCTTGTCTTCCTGGGGGAGTTTCTCTTTTTGGCTACCCTACAAGCCACAGGTGCCCTCAAAGCCAAATGCTGCACAGACTGACAGCAAGGAAAATTATCTGGTTTTCATGCAAGGGCTTTTATAGAGAGAAAAGAGACAGGAAGGCACGATTTCCTTTCCCTCCACTGCTGCCTTGGCCCACCCAAAGTCCTGAGAACACAAACCAGAGAAGTGCTAGGTCAGGTCTCACCATCCAGACAGCTCACATGGAGCAAGGGAAGGTCAGAGGTGACCAGCATCCCACCCTCACGGCTCCTCACACCTGCCAGCAGCAGGAGTGGACCCAAGTGGCCCTTTAAGGAAGGTATAGCAAGCCTCAGAGATGGTGCCATTTCCAGCAGCTGCCCATCTTTGTGGTGGCTGGGCCCGTGCTGAAGATGCAGAGCTCACGCTGCCCCTGCTCAGCCACCACAGCTGCTTATGCAGCTCGGGCAGGGCCCAGAGGCACAACCTGACCCTTCACTCGCACTCTGGCCTAATTGTGATATCTCACTGTGTCGCAGCATTCGCTGCTTGTCATTTATTAACGTGCTGGTCATTTATTAACGTTGCATCACACCCCCTCCTTGCTCGAGAGCGCTTCCCTGGAGAGCTGTATGTGCCCCAGCAGTGCAATAAAATATCTTTTCTCCCCTTTTCTGTGGGAAAAGAAAGTGTTGTCTCTGCCAAAGGACATATTTCATGAGTGTGTACTAGGAGGGGACTCATAGGGCTGATGATTTTTATCGAGCTAGTGAGAACTAGGGAGAACCCCCAAGTCCTGTGTTGAAATAAGTTTTCAAGGAAAAGCTTGCTGTGTACGTTTGCAACCTGCCCTCCTCTGCAATGGGCCCTCCAGGTAAGAATGATGCCATTCAGCTCGCTGTATTTGAGCCTGCAGGAGAGCTAGGAGGGTGGAATGGGTTCCCTGAATCATTCAAGCCCCACCTTTTTGTTTAGAAAAATAAACTGGGCTGTGCAAATACTTTGCTGATCACAAAATCTACTGGCAAAATTATTGTATTCTTCATTTTGTACAAAAGGGAAAACAAATGCTGGCAAGGATCACAGTGTGGATATTTATGTCAAATCCAATAAAGGCCAGAAAACCACAAGCACTAGTCAGCCTCTGAACTGATATGAAATCAAAAGCCATTTTTGTTAAAGTTGGTTGACATAATCTAGAGTAATTCTTAATAAATCCTTTCAACCAGAAAGGGGTAACAAGTTCAGTTTAAACTGTGGGGGATTGCTTCACAAGAATAAGAAAGAAAAATTGAAGGGCAGCGTAGCAGGCTTTATGAGAGTATAAAAACAAGAATGAATACAGATTTTAACAGAGAAAAGGAGACAGCAGTGACAATTAAAAGGTATCCATGGGATAGATGTTTCTTAACAAGCAGGTAGTGAGGGTGGGTATCTTACCCTCATGGTGAGGGTAAGATTTGTCACAAACATAGCATTCATTTTCCTGGGGAGCTGTGAAAGCTTTGCAATAGCCAGGAGCAAGGTCATAAGTGATCAAAATGTGAATGTTCTTTCTCTCACACTGGAGTTCAGGCAGGTTTCCCTTGGCTGCTCAGCAGATGCTGCACTGCAGTGACTGCTTTAGGTTACCATATTGTAGGCCAAAGCCTTTGAGTTGCCCTTTCAGCCAAAAAGCAGCTACTGCCTCCTTAAAAGATCCAGACAGGTTACATCTGAGGAAGCTTTAATCAACTTTTGTTTCAAATCGATAGAAATATTTCCTTTACAATGTAAATTCTCAGTTTTCATGAGAGACATCAGTACCCAACACTCTGTTTCCATCTTGTTTTTTCATTAGGAGTGACAGTGTTTCATGGGACCTGAGGTTCAAACTGAGGATAGAAACCAGAGAATTTAAGCTCCAGTCCACTGAATTTAAATAGTTGAATTTGTTTGTTCCTATAAAAATTCTCAATTTTTCCAGAAAACTTTTTTTTTTGGTGGGTTCCAATTATGTCCACGTAGTGACTGACAGCTGGGCAGAGTCACCATGGAGGGGATGGCATTTGAACTGCCTTGTGGCTAACTCTGGCAGCAGGAGAAGTTCATTGTGTCCTAATCCATAAGTCATCCTTGTTTTTTTCTGGAACACTTCTTCTCAAGGGCAAACTGACTGGACATGATGATAAATGCTTGTGAACTTAAATCACAGAAAGGAAAGTACCTTTTAGACTTTTATTTTTTTTTTCTTAAGACTCAAAGAAAAGCAGATGGCCTTTCCAAAGTCCAGTGGGATAAGGTTCATATACCTCAGGCAGAAACAGCTTGTCCTTTTGTTTAAAAAGTAAATAGGCAGATGAAGAAACCTATGAATCCTTGTCCAAGATGTACAGCTAGATCACTTAAGACATGAAGAACAAAGATAGAGCAATATTTTAAATTGTAACTTTGTAGCAGAATTGTGATATATGCTTTTCCCCTAAACTTTCTGGGTTCCACCACCCCATTGGTTTTGTTTGTTTGTTTTTTCTTTAACAGACTAAATGTTTTGCAGCACTTTTTTTAAAATCTGTGACCAATCCATTAGTAATTAACCAATGTGCTACACAGAAGATAAGTTCATTTCCTTTTTTTCCTTTTCTTTTGTTCCTGTTTTGTTTGGTTTGCTTGGGGTTTTTTTTGTTGTTTGGTTTGTTTTTTTATTTGAAATGCATCTTCTTACTAGACAAAAGTAAGAGAGAGGCAAGGGAATTTCTGAAAAACCCCAGCCACAAGTTCAGGTTCTTGTTACAAGCACATATAAGTCTCCCTGTCCAGGTGGAGCTGCCCTGGGTTAAAGCCCCTCTAAAAGTTTCAGGCAGTGGGAGTGATATGTGCTGCTCTCTGAATTTGCTGGGAGAGGACTTTTCCTGCCATCTTACCACTCTTCAACTCTGAACATCTTTAAATCAGTTGAGTGTGAATCTTCAGCAAGATATGGCTATAAATTGTGGGGAATCCCTTCTGGGACACTGCATTTGTTGATTCAGGGCTAAGTGACTCAATTTGTTATTTATTTAAACATTCCATTCACCAGTACATAGCCACATAAAATGTGGAATCACATTCTTGTGAAAATCCTAGAGGACAGTAGGCCACTGACCCATGCCAAATTTCACTTGAAACCAAGCCAGGTTTTTTCAGCTCACATACACAATGGATTAAAAAAAATCAGTCGACAAGTTACAGTAGATGCTCAGCAACCTAAATGTATTTCATATATATCTCAGATCAGGGTCAAAATATTCCCCTTCTCCTCTGCAACCACCTGGCAGCGAATGAAGAGTAAGGAAGCACAACTTAGTCAAAGCATTTCATTAAAACCAAGGCAAGATTTGATACCAGCCAAACATTCCTTACCACCTGCTCCTGAAATTCTGAAGTACAGCAGCATTCTGCTGCTAGAGAAGGGCAGCCCAAGCAATCCTCCTTTTCTGGAGAGACATCTTCAGTGCAGACAGCATGTCTTTCCTAGTATTGCATGACTTAGTTGAATCACTACCCAGAGGTAGAAACTGCTGTTTGGTAACAAATACATAAATATTGTTTGTGAAGTGTCATCCTTCCGCTGTAGGTTACATTGGTGCAAGGCTCCAGAAAGTATTACAAAAATGAAGTTGAGTACTTGGCAGCTTCACTAAAACAGTTGATGAAATACAAATTTTAGAGAGCATTAAAATGAGTGAAATATTTAAACTCTCCTCACAGGACTTTCCTTTATATTATTTAGTCTGTTCAAGGTAGGGATCATTCATATGCTTCAGTAACAATTTTAAACAAACAAATAAATCAGTTAATCTCTACCTCAATATAAGATTTTAATTATTCTGCTTTGCTTTTATAAAATTATAATTAAAACGTGCAGTTGCAAAGCAATTGTGACTGAAGTTAGAGAACGCTCTGAGGGAAAACTTAACCTTCAAGAGGGAACTGTTTTCTAGCTGGAGAGTGTAAGCCCTTTTGAGCTTCTAGGAAGGCAAAAAGAGTTCTCAGAGTGTCAGACATGCTCCTAATAGTAAGTTTCCTTCATCTTTACAACTCCAACTAGAAACACATACTTTCAAACAGGGCAGCGCTTCCCTTGCCAGGGTCTGCCAGGTGGGAAGGCAGCTGGGGGCAGAGAGTCAGGAAAGCATTATGTGTATCCTCTGCTTTTGTAGGGCTTGTTTGTTTGCCTGTATCCTTAGAATGATTGACATATGTTTCACAAAAATTTGAAGTCTGGTCCCAGGGCTTTGCAACTCACATTTGACCTCATCTCAAGGATCTGAACATTAAAAGTATATTACTGCTTTATATTCTACACAAACCGTGTTTTACAAGAGGAGGTACAATATCAAAAGGCTGTGCTTTTCTCTTTCAAAAGCCAAACTCCCCATTTACATTTTAGGATCATTAGAGGTTGGCTGAAA
The DNA here is from genome assembly GCA_013400495.1 of Nicator chloris. Lineage (NCBI taxonomy): Eukaryota > Metazoa > Chordata > Aves > Passeriformes > Pycnonotidae > Nicator > Nicator chloris. The sequence continues at coordinate 34,840 of WAAE01007977.1, forward strand.
AGAAAACACATAAGAGAAATTCAAGCAGAATATGAGCAACCACTGCTGGCAAAAAAGTCCACCCTCATTAATAATTGTTAAAAAATGCAAAATGTAAGAGAAGGTGGTGGGAGAATAAGAATACAAGAAAACCAAACAAAAGCAACATCTGAAAATGCAGAACTTTGGTAAGTGGTATAGAGACTCACATTAGAGAGGCACCATAAGCCTGCAAGCAGCAGTGAATTGCCTGATACACTGAGGAGGCACTTACAGCTAGCTATGACTGACTGGGAGTAGAAGATGTGGAGCAGGCAATTTAAAGAAAGAAAACCAGTTTAATCAGGAATGTCTGGCCAGGTAAGAATATCACCTAGCAAGGTCTAGTAGCTATAGATGGTGAATTGTCCCCTGGTGGGGCGAGGGGAACAGAAAGAAGCCCAAGGTGCTCTGGAAACAGGAAAATTAATAAGTGAACAGAATTACCTTTGGACGCTCTCTAATAGTTTAATATCTTTCTTGTATGGTGGTGCCCAAAACTGCACACAGTATTCAAGGTGAGGCTGCAGCAGTGCAGAGCAGAGTGGGAAAATCACCTCCCTCGACCTACAAGGTGTTACTTGTGTTACTTCTTTTGGTGTCAGTTCAACCTGTACTTCTCTCAATGTTTCTGCTCACTGATTTTTGAAGAATTTCGGTGCAAGCCTCCTGTTGTGTGCTCTCGCAAGGGAACTGGTTGCCATGGGCTGTGTGTGTTGTGTGGGAATTCCTGCCCATGAGGGAGCAGGGCAAGGCCAGTAGTCAAAGGAACTGAAAAGATGGAGATGTTCTTGGGGGTGCTGAGCAGGTGGTGGACTTCTACCAGAAGCTTTTCCAAAATCTAAAGTGCAGGAGTTGAACAGTTCCCTTGGTGGAAGCTTGAAGCCCTATACAAATGTAGTGGGAGTATGTGCTTTTTCCAGACAGGTTCCAAACTGCTACATTTCTATTTGAAAGATGGAGGAAGCCCATTTCTCCTCTGCTGGAAATAGCATCAGCTTGTAATACTTGGTACACACTTTTTCCCTATTTCAAAAGTTATTTTGAGTTTGCATTTTACCTATGTAGATTGGTTCTGCTTACACCTTTCTCCTCTGACTCTCTCTGGGAAGTACAAAGCCACCAGCTCAGTCTTAAAATGTCCTTCTCAGATATGGGTGATCAGATCAACACTTTCATTATAACAACAACAAATTCGTACTTTTCTTCCTTTATTAAACACTCTTTAGGTTCCCAGATTAGTCTTTTAATTCATGAAGTAGCTGGTACCCTTAATTCTCATGACCTCATCCTTAGGTCATACATAGGAAAAGGCTCATGGATACCAAGAAATTTTACACAACTAGGAACAAGGAGAGACATCCTTTCTCAAAATTATCTGCTGTTCCCAAGGGTTGGTCATCATACAGAAAACGGTACAGTTTGTTAAAGAAATCATTGTACATAGGTTTATAAAAGTTATCCTTCCTATTTGGATTTATATAGAGATATATAAATAGTTGTATTTTAAATGTTTTCACTTCTGTGGGTTTTTTTCCTGTCAGTATTAAAGATGTTGCAGTACTCCTTATGAGTCAAAAGTGCCTTGTTTCCTTTATACGGAAAATTCATTTTAAAAAAAGAGCTCTCACTACTGTAAAGATCAAGTGTCTATCTCGGGGAGATTGTTACATTCCTTTTTCAGGAGCCAGGGCTTAACAATGCTGTAGGAAAAAAAAAAGGGATCTATATGGCAAATCTTGTAGTACAAGTTTTTGTGGTTAACCGAGGAACATGTCATGAGTCAAGCCTTTGGAAACAGTTTAGTAATTAAAGACAAATGCTATGACATAACCATTTACACGCAGCAGAAAGATTTTTAGATTAAATCTGGCCTGACCCATTGCTCAGCAAGTGTTATCTGGGATTCTTGAAAGTCATTCATTTATTTACATACTAATTTGGTCCACATGTTTTATTAAAAACAAAAGCCCACATTTCTCAGTGGAGTTAGCTCTAGTCCAGCTCTGGTTAATGCATTTGGTCAAGCAAGGCATGGACCTATTCCAATGGGTGCTATATGAAGATACTCATGAAGCAGCTGAGAAAGTTTTGGCTTTCCTCCCTTAAAATTTATGCTCTTTATGTGCATTTATTTCAGGTAGATCCATGAGTCCTGTTTAGTGGCACTATCAATCATGCACTTTCACTCTACACATGGTAAATAAGGCTTAGTTGTGGAGAAAACAGTTAATTTGGCTAAGGCAGCTGGGCCCTCCCTGAAGGGGAAGAAAGTGTATGGGTATAACCACCTGACACCCTCCTTTGTGCATGTCGAGATATTGCTGGATGCAAATACTGCTCCATGTAATCACTGAGTGTAAATCTACTTCCCTCTTGTTCAGCCAGAATCACCTTGCTACCACTTCAGCTGTCTGAATTCCTTCTCCTGGGGATGTGCTGCAAAGAAGAAAGATGCTTTATATGGCTGGGATTTCAGAAAGAAATAATGCAACACTTTCTGACAAGAAAGCACCAACAAGAGGAGATCAAGGTGCAAAACGCTTCTGAGCTGGCATAGACAGAAGGAGAGAAGTAAAGCTGTGAGACTGATGACTAAAAATTTTGAATAAAAATAAAGAAACTATTTTTTTTGGCTGTTAGATTCTGGGCTGCTTTCCTCCCTGCTCTGCTCTTCTCCTTTGTCAGTGAGATGAACAGTGTGAGCTAATGGAAAAGAAGGGACTGGAAAACACCTAAACACAGGAGAAGAAGGAGGACTAAATTTGATGTTTCTGCAGGAGAATAGGGAGTTTTTCCAAATGCAAACAAGTTGCCCAAAAAGCTTTCTATCTTCCTAGCCAAAAAGTGATCATGCTCCTTTCATGCAGGGCAGTGAATTTCTGAAGTAGAGTGTTGTAAGCAGCTGTCAGGAAGGAAAGGTTAGGCTTTATTGTAAGCTGGTCCTCACAGGTAAAAGGAGCCTCTAATGACCTATGAAGCTCCCTCTCCTCAGCCAGTGCCTACTGCCACAGACCATTAGGCAGAGCAGCACCCTGACACTGGGCAGGCAGCCAGGGTGATCTCTCAGCAGGCCTTGGGGAGCACCAGCTGTCAGTGCTTGTGTGGGAAGAGAAGCACTTTAGCAGACACAGGCTGAGTAGGAAAAAAACCAAAAGCAACAAAGCGTACAGGTGAGTGCAGAGCTGGACTTGTCCCTGGGATTGGAGCTCACTGCTCATTCCTGCTCAGGGTGAGTGGAAAGCAGTGCCTGACCCTTCTGTGCTGCTATGGAAGGTCTCAGCCAGCTGTAATGCAGTTGGCAGTGTTAAAGTCGCAGGTGAGGACAGAGAAATCATTTCCCCCAAAGCCCCAAGCTGCTTGGATCTTGTTGCCTTCACAGCACCACAATTGTCTCCCCTTAGAGGTGGGGCAGGCGTGCTGACCTGGCAGCAGCTGTGGCTGGGGACGCTGGGCTGGGCAGGGTCACAGCTCCAGCACCCCAAGGCTCACTCAGCTAAAACAGAGGACCCGCTCTGTAGAGAGCAGGGGCTTTTGCAGGACCACACTGCCACTCTCTTAAGCAGAAAGAGAGTGTCTCTTAAGCTTAAGAAAGCTCCCTTAAGCTCTTTAAGCAGAAGTGTGCCTGACTCCAGAGTCACAGAGTCACAGAATGGTTTGGGCTGGAAGGGACCTTAAAGGTCATCTAGTTCCAATAGTCACTGCAGCGTGTGCACACTTTGCAAATAAATGACTAGAAGCCCTAGCCCTAAAACTTCAAAAATGGGTATGAAAATGTGCAGCATAAGGCAATATCTTCTAAAGTGTTTTTCACCTTTTCATGCATCTGCAGATCAAATAGAGGTGCAGGAGAGTGGCTTTGTCTATTAGACAGTGCAATTTTTTTTTTAAATTTATTTGCTTGGGAGAGGTGAAATCTGATTCAAAGATGCTTTTGCCATTAGTAAATGCTTGGCAGTGGTATTTAAAACAGCTCTTTTCTATCTGTGGCAGCTTTTACCTCTGCTCAAGCCTCACAAACCCAAGATTTACAAGCTAATGAACACTAACTGACAATACATAGACGATACCCTGTGCACTGCCTCTTTGGTGTAGATAACTAAGGCTTGTGAGTTTACTCTCAAACTGACTGCCTAAGCCTGGATATCTGCTGAGATACTTTATCCTTTTATGAGGGTGAATCCAGAGTGCACTGAGTAATGCATAATAAAATTAGCTTGAGAGGGGGGAAAAAAGAGAGCAAAAAGATAAGCACAGTAAAATAGGCTCAAATGACTTCACTGTTCAGTAATGACTCCTACCAAATAACTGCATTGTAGTTTTATCTTTCCAACCAAGACTGTGTTAATGCTCTAAAATTAAATCTCTTGTGAAAGTTATCTGGAATTTCTCAAACAAGTTTTAAAGGGGTTTATTTTTTCATCAGAGGTCATGGCTCAAGAATTTGTAGGAATTCCGCCTGGAAAGTAATAATCAGTGGAAACTGGCAGTCAAAGCTAATTTATATTACTCTTCCAGATAAAAATTCCTTCCGTCTTAGACCTGCATTTCAAAAAAGATGATTATCACTCTTGAGAGAATACATCAGTGAAAAAAGAGAAGGAATGACTTAAGAGATGTCTCTCCTGCATCTGTAGATTTGGGGTTTAGAGCGGCTTTTTTGTAATCCTTCCCTCTGAAATGTGTGAAGGACAGACAAAAGGGCAGGAAAGGGAGAAGGAGAGGTATGTATGAGGAGACACCAAAGCAAGCTTAAGAAATCAGCTGTCAGGTAATTCCCCAGGAATTTCACAACAAGTGACTTCAAAGCAGATTCTAAGACACTTCACCAAATAGAGATGCTAGAGCCTATTCTTTTTGGGTTTTTTGTTCTGCTTGTGGTGTCACACCGTGTCTGTCACTACTGTATCTGCCTTTCTGGCAACAGTCAACTTGATAGGTTAACTGCTGCTAGAGGAAAAGCAAAACCATCTGGTTTTAACTTAAAAAAAGTTTCCAACTTTGCATGCTGGTGGGACAGTTGTCATTCTTGAACTCCTCCCCACACCATCAGCACCAGGCAGAGGCTGAAATGGCAAAGCTCCCGATGCATTTGGAGAGCAGATCCTGGACCTGTCTGACCCTGTGTGTGAATGAGATTCAAAGGAGTGTGCACTCACAAGGTCAGAAGAGCAGGAGTCGGGCTGAAATCAAAATGAGAGCATCTTTGGCAATGACATCTTCGACATCTGTCGTGCCTTCAAAGGTGTCTTTTCAATTTGCTGGCCCTGCTGGCAGACATTGCTGCCTTCAAGGTCCCAAACTGTAGTCAAAAGTGGCATCAGTGCGTTCTGGTGTTTGATGTTCATCATCTCCTGCGGGGCAGCTCAGAGTGGTGGGCAGAGCAGCTTGTGCTTGGTTTGTCAGCAGCCTTGTAGCTGAAGCACTGCTCAGCTGACAGCAGCACCAGCTCACAGGATCTGCTTGCAGAAAAGCATTTCAAACAACCCCACACAAAGGCAGCAGGAGACAGTTTGTTAGCTGGATCTTAGCCTGAGATGCTGCCAAATGCTACATAGCTCGTATGCACATTACAAAACAACAGGGTTTTGCTGTTCTCCTGCACAGTCATGCTAGATCAGATATTTTCCTGTTCAATCTCAAAGCAGAATATTTGCGAATATAGGAAGCTATCTATTTATTACAAATTTAATCTTTTTTATTGTAATGTTTCAACAAGTTTTTTTTCCTTTAAATCTGTCAGTGTCACACACACGTGCATGTGTGTGTATTTATTTTTTTTCCATAGAATTCCAAATCATAATTTTGGTGTAAGGCCATCAATAACCCCATGAGCTTCAGGGAGTAGGTAATCCTTTAGGAGTGGAAACAGAAGACAGATTTGCTTCCAATGGTGAGCTCATTCCTAGGTCACCATTGAAAGCAGAGAGAGAAACATGCTCCAAAATAAACAATGGTTTGAACTAGAAAGCATTTTTCTTTTAGGGTGCCCAGCTTTGCATGAAGGAATTCCTATGAATTCTCCTTGACTGTTTTGAGGGTTGTTTTGGTTTCTCAGGTCATTAGTGTGCATTTCCAAAAAACGCTGAGACAATGCACTGACTCTGTGATGCACTTTGAAGAGGAGCATTTAAAAGAAATATATAAACAGGTCCCTCACAGGCTCACAGTTGGAGTTACTTGGAGGAGTGGGGAGCAGGGGGGTGGACACAAAACCAGTCAAGAACAATGCAAAGAGAGACCATGACATAGTGAATGAGACAAACCTCAGTGAGCGCCAGACAGTTTAATTTCTTCTAACCTAGAGTTTAGCAGCAGCTGTTGGCTAGCAGATAACAGTGTAGACTGCATTTGTAGACACCTGGAATCCTTCTCCAATAAATAAATTATTTAATAAGCTGTATTAAATTGAATACAGTCCCAGGTAGGCAGCATAGAACCGATTAATGAAAATTCCAAATCTGTTGCCCTAAATAAAGCAAGAAAAGGCACCTGCTTGTGAAGGCCACACGTGTGAGGAGTACCAGGTTGTGCAGTACCGTGTGAGGACTTCCTGGATGGACTCCTTACCTGAGTGATTTCTGTGGCAAAGGGAATCCCAGACATGGAAAAACAAGGCTGTCTTCCAGTGACCTGGCTTTCATTCAAAGGGATATGTGCCTTTTGGAATTCCAGGTCAGTGACTGGTAGGATATGGGTTGCCTCTGATTTTAAAGCAGGTGGTTGACAACTATCTGCAGCAGGAAGCAGCCGGAGAAACCCCCACTGAGAGAATGAAGTATTTGGTTTATAAAGAAGGAGAATAAGCAGTTGGATGAGGTCAGATATTCCCAGTGGCGGACTCAAATACAGAAAATGGATGGAGTCATCTGCAGTGACCAAGCAAACCCATCTTTGGTAAGTGAGGTTAGGCAGGAACCAGGATTCACCTCTTGACGAGCACATAGACAGTGATTGTGGTGGAGTTGTGGTCCTTTCTCTGAAGGGGCAGAGGATGGGAGGGAATCAAGACACAATTAACTGAGTGAAAGGTTTTTACTTGTATTTTTAGGTGTTCAAAAATTAGGACACTCTGCTGCTGCTGGGAAAAGGCAGTCTTTCATTTTTTTTTAGAGTTGGATGCCAAATTATGGGAGAACTCCTTTCAGAAAAAAAAGCAGAGATTCAACATGACGGTGTTCCACTAATTTGTCTCAGCTTTATGACATTGGTCTTGCTGATGTTTTTTCTGAAGTTGATGTATTTCTTTCCTGCATTTTTTGAATGAAAATGTTTTATTATTTGATAAGCAAAACTGATTTTCATTTCAAATATCACCTACTTTTAATAAACTTGAAAAAAAAAAAGTTGAACTGGAAACAATGGAAAAAGAAGAGGTCAATGAATAAGAAAAGTTATTCATACATTTGTTTCGGAGACCTTAATATCAAATTACCTTCCTGACTCATGCTCAGCTTTGTCCTGCTTAGGCAAAAGTATGCTTATGGGGTTGGAAGCTGGGTCCACTGGGGGCCTCCTTCCTCCCTCCTAAATGGAGGCACAGGAAACTTGTCTTAAATGTATTTCCTCCCGTCCATCCATCTGCAACAGAGACAAGAGGTGGCCTCCATCCAACTCATTCCGTGATCTGATCTCAAAGGTCTTTTAAAATACGCTGTCAAATAAACAGGTTATTTAACTCCTGCTAATCAAATCAAAAACCCCATAGCTATCTTTAAAAAATAAATTCTTTCTCATATAGTGGTATCTTCATTCCCAGGTCTCTAACTACACCTACCATCACTATCTAGGACTTCGTAACAATAACCTCCCAATCTCTTTATAAGAATAATTGCCACGATGAAGATTATTTTAACAAAATAATACAGCTGTGGAGAAGAAGCAAATCGTAAGTGTGTTGGGGAAGAATGCATGAGGATTAAATTTAGTAGGCAAGTCTTCACTGGAGATATTCAGGAACTGACTAGATGCAATCCTGTGCAATGTGCTCTGGGATGACCCTGCTTGAGCAGGGAGCTTGGACCAGTGACCCACTGTGGTCCCTTCCAACCTGACCCATTCTGTGAAAAATTTTTTAAGAAGAAAAATTAAGAATTGTTTACTTGCCCCCCCATATTAGAGTTCAGACAGAGTCATCACCTCAGAGAGATTACTGGGGACCTGCTGAGATCAGACAGACACTCTTCCTGTAGAGTGGCTCCCCTGGCAGAGACACACTGAACTGCTGGGAGGAGAATGGCTTGTCTTTGCAGCCACTGATGGAAGGGGAGACGTGTCACTGGTGTCATGGCCGTCTGCTCTTTCCTGGGTGACTTGCCACCTTGTCCATGACTTTTTATTCTTCAGGGGTTCCTTTGTAACCAAGGTTCTGCACATTACTGTTGGTCATGATTAGCCAAATTTAATGCCTCAGTTTAGAATGTAATCAGCCCTCTTTGAATCATTCTGATCACAGGAGCAAAAACCTGTCATAGCAGGACTGAGGAGACACACTTTGAATTTGCCAGTATATGATAATTGGTTGGGTTTTGTACCAGCTGCTGTTCTATGAGGTTAAATGAAGAGGTCAGCCATGACAAATGATCTTGGTAGGTTCTTTGTAGGCCCTGGGACTGTGGGCTCTCACTTCTCATGCTGTTGGGCAGGTCTGGTCTGCACCCCAGAGGGAGCAGGCAGAGGCAAAGCAGCTTCTCAGACAGCCAAATAAAAATGCAGGTTTAGGACATGTTTGAAACAGATTGTTACTGCCACATGCTTTGGATGATCATATAGATGATTTAAGAAGCTTGGTAAGTCTAACAAGCAGTACAGAAAACATCATGGTGAACTTTCAGAAGCCCATTTTAGGTGTGTTTCTCTGTTTTCAGAGAAGACAGCATGTGGGAATTTTTGCTTTCTAAATCTTTCTTCATTCTCTTCCCTGACTACTGTGAAAATACTGTGAAATCTTACCTCTGTCTTCTTGTGCTGGCCTCCCACTCTCCAGAGTGTCCAACTTTGACATTTGTACCTGCCTTTCAGCAGAAAGCTGGACAGTCAGCTGAACAACCTATGTTCTGTGTTTATTTACTACCAGAGTGCTCTCAGCAAGGTCACCACTCGGGATGAGGGAAGAGATGTTCACCCTGGAACTTCTGGCAAATGGCTTTATGGGTGATATAATCCAGTTGCAGATCCTGATTTATGGAAGGGAGCTGTGATGAACAAATTACAGCTCCTAGCACATATTCCAACTTCTGTGCTCAGGCAGGAGCTTTTAGGGATTAATTTGTACTTTCCTGAGAGTGGTGACATTATCTTGATGGGGAATGGCAGGAAGAGACCACTTCTTTCTCTTACATTCAGATTTTTTTGAAAGAGGGCAGGTAGGATGAAGAGAAGCCACTGAAGTTCAATTTTGGGGTTTTTTTCCTGTCCTTTGTAAGTTCACACCAGTCTGTTATTTCACTCCTCATTTCTGCCTGTTCCTGAACTGTTCCTGTCTGCACCAGAAGATGAATCAGGCTTTTCCTTTGTAATTACATCTCAATAAAGAGTCATGGGTACATTGTCTCATACTGTCCAACATCACTCTGAATCAACTGGCAAAAACTTCTGCAAAAACACCTGAGACACCTCTAGGAAATTATGGCATGACAATGATAATAAGGTGATGATTATATTCCAGTTCCATTCTGAGTACCAATGATACATAAGGGGAGACAGATCAGATCCTGTTTTAACAATCTATGCAACCTCAAGTTATTTCCACCATTTGTTTCTGTCTAGGTTCAGGACCAAAGATGCCATTACATCATTTATAATTAATTTAAAGGTATTTTAGGCAAGGACAACTACAGAAAAAAAAAAAATATAGTCTCCTTTTAGCTCAATTATATATATAGTCTTAAGGAACCCATTCTTGACTTAATGGTACTTGACTTAAAAGGAGTTTTAAAGGGATGACAGACATAGTGACTACTTCAGGTTAGGGGTAAGAAATTAAAAATGAGAATGTTGTTTAAGATTAAAAAATATTGTACATTCACATATAAAAAAACCCTATGAGAATGACTCATCACTAGTTCTGAGACCTACAACTAATTCATTATTTAATATTTTCTATATAAATGTAAAA
>WAAE01007979.1:0-10623 GCA_013400495.1 Nicator chloris
CCATTCTCATTTTTCTTTTCCATAAGCTAGCAAGAAATAATCTAAATGACATTTAGATGTTGTAACACAAACTGTTTCTTAAATCAGTGGATTTCATTTTGATATTCTTTTAAAATTGACATAATTTTTTAGGTATTCATGACACTTTTCTTATGGGAGAAGACTTGCTACATATTAAATTTTTTTTTGAGCAGTGGGTAAAATGGAATATAGGCTTGGCAAGCATTTCTTCAAGCTGGCATATGTTGAACAGAGGATGCCAAGGTACAAGTAGCCAAATTAATTATTATTACTTCCTGGACACTATTGGAAACATTTTTTGTCCATCCTTTTATGCTGACTTTTCCATAACCATTCCCTCATTCCTATCATAGGAAGATACTTGAACTTTTTCTTGCAAAGCAAAGGAGGATGCATAAAGAGAAAAGTAAAGCAAGATTGTGCCCAGAATTTTACATTTAGCTTCAGCTTTTGGCATCTTCTGGTGTGTATGGAGCCAATGAATCACAATATAGTCAGTCAAGCAGTCAAAACAGGACTTTGAACTTTTTCTGAGATGGAATCAGTGGCAAAAGCTCACATTAAAGGTTTTGGAGAAATCTGTTTCAACACCTACAACTTTCTGGTCTCCTGAAACTCAATGTTGAATTAACATTTGTGTTATTATTGGAATTTAATTGTACTGGTTGTTTTCCATAATAAGTTAGAATTCATAATCATTCAATTATTGAGTTAAATAATATAGTCCAGGATGAGGTTTTCAATGATGACAAGACAATCATCAATAAAGTAGTCTCTGCTCTGAGTTTTCTGCACCCTAAAACCACAGTGGTTTACAGCATAGGCCTTTGCAGAGGGTACAAACTAATTGCCCGTTACCAGGTCTGGTACTTGAAGGCAAACAGAATTCCTGCCTTCTCTGACTTTCCCTCAATGACAATAAAAACAAAACAAAACCAAAACAAACAAACTCCAAACAAACAAAAATGCAACAAAAACCCCCAAACCTCCCCAATTTATTTGAAAAACAAGTAATTCAACAGCTAGATTTTCAGAAATGCTGGTACTGCAAAGTAACCCCTTTTCTTGGACTCATTTTTATCACTTGCAGCAGATTTTAGCCATTTTTTTTCCTGAAGATGAATCAGAAATATTCAATGATATTTCAGCAACTCAAGTTTAAATGCTTTTTTTAATGTGCTATTAATTTTCCATTTAATGACTTTAAAGGAAATGCTTGGGTTCAATGATCCCGATATCAAAAAAATTCAAAAAGTAGTTCTTCTAAATGCTTTTCCAATTTATTTCTGCTCAGACTTAGGGAGTGAGCCATTTTAAGATGCTGGTTTGATCCTCTCTGTGATCTGACGCTTTCTCTAGCAATATCAAGACTAAGATTTTTCTCTTCTTTACTGAGGATTGTCATCACCTAATGAGTTTTGGTCACAGCTATTTGGAGATTAAAGACTTCTCATGCAGTTTCCCAGTACTGAGTGAATTGGTTTGCTGCTAGATTTTTTTCTTTTTTTTCTTTTCTTTCTAGACTTTAATTGGTACCATATCTGAAGGTGGGCAGTGACTGCATTTCCTATAGTGTCACTTCCACCTTACTCCCAAGTTTGCATGTAATTATGCTTTAAATAGATTTGATGTGTCTATAAGTTTACACTGCTTTGTTTCATCCTCTGTGTGCCACAATCAAAATTAGGCTCCTTCATCTGAGATAAAATGAAAATTATCTTCCTCTATGCGTTTTTCAAATTTGAGTTGCCAAAACCTCTCTTCAGCCCTTTATTAGATTTGGCTTTGTGCATTTGAGAGGTGTTAAACTTGGATTTAAATGGATTCACTTAGGTGATGTGTTTAGAAAAATGTTGTGTCTTAATGTCATTTTAGATTAGCAGCTTGCTTGTGTGGCAGGCTGTGGAGGAAGTACCTGGTAGTGACAGCTGAGAAATGCTTCTGCCTTGGGCACATTGCAGTTTCTGGGACTTAATGGCCAAGCCACAACTCTTACTATGAAATCCACCCTGACTTCTCAAGACATTAAATACTGGATTCTGATGTGAGTCATTATGCTGGCTTCTGACATTTACACTTGCAGGAGATTGCCTTATCTGAGTTCGTTGAGTTTTTGGGGGTTTTGTAGGTTTGGAATTTTGCTTCTTTGCTTCCACATGACAATCTTTCTCTGCTTTCTGTGGGCAATCAGGAATGAGAAGAGAGACTGTTGCAGTAGCTTGTGTTTTCCAGCTTGCCTTCCCCTGCATCTTGAATATTTTTCTAAGATTTCTCTTCTAGTTTCTGGTAAGTGAATACTGCTCTTGTAATAAATTTAGGAAGTGTTGAATCTTAGGAATTAGGTTTATGTAGCTAATTCAGGATTTACTTCCCTTGCACATAGATTCTGGTCAGTCATAATTTCTTATCTCTCTAAGCTTTTTCCCAGCTGATTCTGTGATTTAAAAGAATAATCTTGTGGTAAGAGGCCCACAAGTGCCTAATTAGTCTGTATGTGAGAAGAGCATTCCATTGATAATTAAATATGTCAGCTTGAAGCAGTAGGTGTGACTTAAACATATTAAGTCCCGGGAAGTCATTTGAGCTGCCTACTGCACATGAAAGGAGTGCAAAGAAATCATTCCTTCAGACCATTCAAATTCTTTGATTGTTATTTCTGATGGTTCTTCTGTCAAACACATTCCTGCTTGCTACATCAGCAGTTCCTGATGTCAGCAACATCAGTTTGTTCTAGTTACCAGTATAAGGTTTCCTGATGATCTGTTTCTGTAAATTTATTCTCCTTATATAACAAAGGAAACAAATATCTGAATATGATAAATTTTCTAGAAACATGATATTGCCCTGGAGATGTGATCACATGCAGCTTTCCGGCACTCTCTCTGGAAAAAAAAAAAGAAAAAGTGAAGCAAATACCTAATGTATAATAAAATTCCCTTGGTCTGATACAGACCCAAAGTGAACTAATGTGATTTACTTAAGGTAGGGAAATACCAACATAAATCACATAACAGAAGCATATGTCATAACTTCTAAAACATTTTTATAGTTGCAGCACTGTTGCAGCACTGTGGGAATGAGTTTCTGCTCTGTTTCTTTCATTTTGGTCCTGCATCTCAGTGTGCAAATGGGATTTGTGCTCAATGAGACCCCAACACACTGAAATTCATAGAATTGCAAAAACTTGACTCTTAGGAGAGAAGCCCAGAGGGCTCCAACCCAACCTCCTGCTCAGCATATGTCTGGTTTCTGGTTGCTCAGGACCTTTGCCTAGAAAAATTTTGACTACTTCCAGGGATTTTTGGGTAAGTTATTCAGCATTGTTGGGTTTTTGAGAGGGAATTTCTCTGAAAAATTACACCTGCAGTATGGAAGCTCCATAATCATTCGCTGTACCAAGTCTGCTCAAGAGTAAGCCATGACGAAAATATTTTTTCCTTAGAAATTAAGCTGGTGTTATACTTCTGGGCATTCGGGGTTTAGCAATGGAGAAGCTGTTGCACCTGGATTCCTTTTTGGGCTCAGAGAAAAAGAGGGAATGTTTGCTAAGGTGCCATGCGAAGCACTGTCACCAACGTGTCCAGCAACCACAGCAGGACTGACCAGAGCCTGAGGCTCGGTGCTCCGTGTTTCACATTCAGGAATTACCAAGTTTACATCCTGCACTATAATCACTCCACACTTTGGCTGACAGTTGCACAGTTTAGCTGACAAAAAAATCGTCCTATATCACAGCAAACTTAATCAATAATATAGCAAGTGGTTGATTTCAACGGACATAATTGGTTCTTTTTTCCCTGATTTTGTTGGTGCACGATTCTAGCTTTTTAAAAGTTTATCTCAATATGCCTCTGATTTTCACCTGTTGAACCTGCATAGCTTTCTATTTGTGACATGAAAATTAGTTGCCATGGAAATGATTGCAGCAGGAACAGAAGATCTCTTAAAAAAGGGACTTAAAAAAAGATTGCATATGTAAGCAGATGGGCTTAGCAGTGAGCAAGGAAGAAATATCACCTAAAATCTAAGGTGTAAGGGGCAGGATTTTTTTTAAAAAAACTGCCTAGATTTTCATTTGTCTCAGAGCATCATCTTAAACCGTTGCTGATTTCCTAGAGCACTGTTTTCCTGTGGGTGTTTACCTGACATCCTGATTTACATGAGAGGGTATCCTTATATCTGTGGCAACTGAGTACCAACTTTAGTGAGACACAAGCTAGAACGAGTTGCAGCAGGTAAGCTAAAGCTCCTCTTTAGGGAAGCAGGTGTAAGAAAAAAAGGTTCAGAGGGTTCCTTTGCTGTTCCAAAAAATGATGCAGCCCACATTCCCTAAATTCTGTGCAACAAGGGCACCTGCCTGATGAGCACAGTGACAACAAGCTGGAGGGTGGGTTCTGCTTAGCTACATTTGCAATGTTTTCTTGTCTTAATAAGGTTCTGACCTGAGATATTTCTAGGCCAATTCTTTTGATTGGGATAAGAATGAAGTATAATTCATGGTGGGACTGTCAGGCTTTCACTGGGTTAGCTTTAATTCATAGCATTGGCACAAAGATTCTCCTGGATTTGTTGGGAAAATCAAATGCAGTTTTCATTATGGAGGATTATAGTCTTTCTATCCACATATCTATATCCATAGTGATGGGAAGCTGATGGTCTCTTTGCACAGGATGTTAGGGAGAATGCTCAGTAGATTCAGCTGTGGTGTGATTGGTGATAAGGACAATTTCAGGGAAAAGTCAACTAAGTTTGATGTAATGTAGGGGACAATATTTAGGTCTGTAATTTTTTTGCCTAGGTATAGTGCTAGTCTGGACATTTTACAAGGGTATTTACAGATAGCCATTTTGTTTGTCACTGTAGAGAAAAAAAACCAATTAGATCTGCTTGTTTGCACAGTGAGAATGTTTAAAGGTACCATCATCTCTTGCTAGTGCTCAGAACCTTAGTCCTCTGCGAGGTGACTGAAGGGATCACATGCAGCCTGGGTTGAGTCCTTATTGGAAACAAACCCTGTTTCACCATATCTTTTGAACAGGGGTTTGACCCTTTCTTGTGCAGTTATCACCTATACCGATCACAGCAAAACTTCACAGAATGTCTCAGGTAAATAATTTGGCTCCACCCATAACCTGGGAGGATGGGCTTTAGTGAATATACTGTGCTCTCCTGCCAGAGCTGCTCTCCTGTCGTGATGGGGCATTGGCTTTTGTTGGCAAAGCATAAATATAACACCTCAGAAAGCTTCACTTGCAGCCACTGGAATAAAAGACTATTAAAGAAAAAAGCTCAACATTTAGTTCAGACCATTCTTTTGTTTGGTTTCTATGGATATTTTAGTGTTTAAAAAATAGCTGTATGGAGCATTAGATTTATGTTCATGAGGAATATTTTCCAGAATCACATTATGAATTTATACAGATGTCTTTAATCAGAGGACACAAATTTAAATGATTATGCTTATAAATATGTAAAAAAATACATCACACAATCCAAGTTAAATGGCAATGCTTGATTTTTGCTTTATATACTCAAGATGAAGGGCTCATCAATAATCCCATCATGGAAGATTATTTGTAGTAATGGATCTTCAAATAATTAAATTATGATGTATTAGAATATTTTAAACTGCTTAGGGCCAACTACAAATAGAAAAATACTTTGATGTAAATTACTTGTTCTATCTGGAGACTTCCACAGCAATGGTCAATGTCATCAGAGTTAAGGGACATCTTATCCTTAGCAGACATTTTTCTAAATTTATGGTGAACTTGAGCCCATCTGCCACATCTCCATCTCTATTTCCTGGGAGCATTCCTAGTCTCACGAGGTGAAATTTTTTGAAATACTTCTTCAAAATATTTTTGACTAATGTTTTAGTTGCTTTCTTTCTTGATCAACATCTGGAAATAATGGAAATAATTTTTTCACTGCATAGGTAAATATTTTCTATTGCTTATATTCTAAACATAATCAAATTTTCATTATTATCCAAACATATACTGTCATGAATCTAGGGTGTTTAAATATCTTGTATTCAAAGCCTCAGATTTTCTGAGTGGTTTTTTTTCCGAACTACATACATGTGGTTTTCAAAAGAAGTATAAAGGTGTGAAGTTTGTCTTGTTATTTTTTTTAACCTACAGCTGATATTTTTGTGCACAGTTAAAAGCAGTCCTTAAATGGAAAGATTCCACAGGCATCTGTATTTAATTATGCAAATAGAGTATCACAGAAATCACAATAGTCATGGTGACTTCATTGTTTTTATCTTATTTATGTACCTTCTAACTCCCTGTGAACTGTAGAAGGGCCTTCCTTCCAGTGTCTGCATCAAGCAGTCACATTTCCAGTGATGGATTTGTGGGCATCTCAATCCCTGAGCTGTGGGGTTCTATTTTAGTGTGGAAAAACTGAAGGTTTTGGATTCAACAATTTTATAGACCTTGTCCAGCCTAAACAATCAATATCTTCTTGGAACATGTGGAGTGTGAATGAGGTTTGTGTTGCTGGTCCATGGTTACATTCCTTCCTGGATTGGTAACTTGCATGGTGCTCCTGAATGATGAACCACAGCTCTTGCTGGCATCACCTGATGCAAACATACAGATTTCAGTATTTTTTTGTCTGTGGGACAATATTAAGATGAATGTACAGTACCCTGCACAGAGTATTAAATGCTTCTCACCTCTCAGCTGTGACTAGGGTTTCTAATTTAGTGGAGGGGAATTCAGTACCTTTCCACTTTGGAATAGGAAAGAAAGATTTCTAGGCCTAATTAAAGGAGATTTTTCAGGTCTAAAAAGGTAGAATAATATCTCAAAAACCACAAACAATCTCAGTGGTGGTTGGAGGTTATTTATTAAAAAAAAAGGAACTCAATCATAGACAATGTGGTTAACACAACCCACAGTGTATATTCTTACTTGTCTCTTCTCTTGCATGACAGTAACATAATACCCTAAACAAGAGAGCATGTTATAAGACATCGTTTCATAGGAGAAAGCTTTTTGCAAACTAAGATGGACATTTCTGATTGAGATGAGAATGTTTTGTGTTACTTTACCTCATGCAGCATCTAATCTTCATGCTTCCCTTTTGACAGCAAAGGTGTTGCCATCCCTCTTCGTAAGAGAGCATGTAACAGCATGAGCTTTGTGTGTCCTCCCTTGGTGGTCAGCTGTCACCTCCACAGCAAAACCCAGCTGAAAGAGGTTTTTTAACTTGACCTTTTTTAATTGATGTCTGAACTCCCTGGTAAATGAGATCTCTGATCACTGTGAATTTTCAGCTTTTGGTTTTATCCTTAAGTACATTTGATTTGAATTTGCTTAGACTCCAAACCATTATATCTACCATTTGGATATCCTCCTATTTCCAGGATTTCTCCAGGCTGAAGTAGGCAGCATTTTCTTCTGGGTATTGGCTACAGCTAACTATGCCTGGCAGTACTTTCAGTCCTAACAGGTTGCATAAATCTAGCCTTGGACAGTCCGCTCACAGCAGCTGGCTGTGAGTCCTGTGGATTTATTTGGAGATTCAGGTACCAACGAGAGAGAAACTTTTTCTTCTGAAGCATTTTCAAGGGTTATAAAACTTCTGCCTATGCAGAAGAAGAATGGAAACATTTTCTGTGGTTTTCTCTAAGGGCAGGCAACTAAGATGCAATAATAATCAGTTAGAAATTTATTCAGACCTCTTGCTGGGAGGTGATTCCTATCCTCTTACTAAAGGTCTGTGATTGATGTGATGCTTTTCAGCATTACCAGTCGTACTTTGGAATGTCATGATGAAATGAATTTCTGTTTTGCACCGTTTGCAAGAGAGGGATTTGCCCAGCCTGACTGCAAAGTGAAACTAGAAAGAAGGTCAGCAGTTATCCTAGTTATCCAAGCTGTAGCCTGATGGAGAGGAGGACAGGCTGCCATTTAAATGTCTCTTCTGTGACACAGCACCCAGCCTTCGTTGCTAGTGTAGCCAGACACTTCCCACCAACAGCCTACCTCTGTGTTTGTGTCTCAGCCTCCTGCATTCAGGGAGGTTTATTCTTTTCCATCTCCCAGCAAAGCTTTGGCTTTGGTGTTCAGTATCCTTTGTACAAACTTTCCCAGCTTTTCCACCATTTAGTTTGGCTGCCACTATTTGTCTTTGCCCTGGCATACCTGAGAAGCCGTTGCTATCACACCAGCTGAAAGGCATTTTAAGTTGTTCCCTGCTGTTTTCTGCTATGTTGCTCTTTCTGAGCTGAACAGAAGCCTGATTATATGGTAACCTGAACTTAATCTCAGACAGTAATGATGTTTGCTGGGCTCATGGATTGGACTTGGGCATTAAACATGTATTAGGATCATGGCTTGAATGAGAAGCAATGACGTTACCAAACTAAAAAAGTCTCAGTCCCTTGCAAAAGTAATGTAAACCTTACAGACATAATGAAAATCAGTTAGCATACGAAATATTTTCAATGGCCTATTTATTGTAGTGAGTCTGCATAAAACTTGTCTCTCAAAATAGCAAAGGAAATTATTTTGTATTTAATTTTGTTATGTAGCTACCTTAGATGCTATTGAGCAAGTATTTTATAAATTGCTTTCACATCCAAGTTTTAAAATTTAAAGAGGACACATCTAAAGATCAAGAGCTCAGTAGAAATCAGTAAGCTTTCAGTACTCAGGTAGAACATTCTTCACAGAAAGGGTGATGAGATTTGGGAATGGGCTGCCCAGGGAGGTGGTGGAGTCACCGTCCCTGAGGTGTTTAAGTAAAGACTGGACATTGCACTCAGTGCCATGGTGGTATTAGAGGTCTTTTCCAACATAATTGATTCTGTGATTCTGTTAATCTCAACCACTGGAAGCATTTAGCATCTCACTAAACCAGTAAAACCTGTCTCCCTTATCATAGAAAATATGTAAAGCAGAACAGCATTAAAAGGTGTTTCAGAGCCTACAAGGGTGTGATATAACTCTGATAATGTGTGTTTCAAAGACAAGTGGAAATGTAGACTAAAATCCCAAGAATTTAAATTCCGAATTGGGAAATGAGTAGGAGCTTACTATTAATGATATTGGAAGCCTTAACAGGAGCGTGTTAGTTTAGAATGGTTTTGACAATTAAAAGACTATGCTTTATCTAGTATCTTATGTTTTAGTTTGGTTTGTAAGTTGTTAATATTTCATAAGCCTCCATGAGTTTCAGTGAGATTTAGAAACTGAGCTACTAAATCACAAAAGTGTTGTGAAAATGTGATTAAAAAAAAAGATCCTAAGCAGTGCTGTACTTGGACTGGTTACAACTTTCTGTGTCATGAGTGTTTCATTCCTACAAACTGAATAACATTGTCCCCTTGCTTTGTGAAATCTAGGGATGTCTTTCCTGCTTTCAAATAGAGTGGGATCAGGATGTGAGCCTGTGATGTTCCTGAGGCTGGACCAATACTTGCTGCTTGATTATTAAAAAATGGCATCACTTAAATAATGAATAATGAATAACAGAAGTTTTAAGGCTAACAAAATATTCCATCCTTAGGATTTTACAATGTATGAAAATATAGGAAATGCGAATTTGTTGCTATGTAATCCAGTGGGGGAGGAGGGTAGAGGGAAGGGAGGGCAGGCAGCTCAGTGCTCAGTAGGAGCTGACAATGAGCATGGATGCTCATGGATAAGGTTTTTTGGTTTGTTTTTGTCATGATGCAGAAGGTGCTACCACAGTTGTGTGAGGTAATGACTTCTGCTGATCTCCTGGAGGAAACCCTGTTAGGAATACAGCAACTTACACAGAAATTGGTGTGTAGCTCTACCACGCTGCTCCCCAGACCTCACCCAGTAGAAATATACTCTAGCTTATGTGCATCAGTATACAGGCAAGCCAGGAAGCTGACATTTGTTTTGGTTTCTATTTGTTTGGGGTTGGTTGGTTTGCTCTGAGATGGTTTTTTTGTTTGGTTTTTATGGTTGTGTTTTTTGTTTTGGTTGGGTTGTTTTGGTTTGGTTTGTTTTGAGGAGAGAAAAAGCATTCTGGTTGCTTTCCTCTGTTTTCACATTGTGTATCCCTGCCATCTGAGCTGTGCTAGTAACTCTGACCCTCAAACCACTCACAGGAGAAATGCTTTTCTAGGCCAGTCTCCCCTCACCCCACCACAATCTGTCTGCAGGGGTGAGAAAGCAATTCATTCTCTGTTCCTATTCTGACTGGTCAGAGCTCTTGACAAGATGTCAGTGCCTACTGTGATAGCTGTTCTTAGCCTTTTTTAGTGATTTGAATACCTTACTTGGAAAAGAGCCCTGAGCTTGTTGAAATAACTCCACAGAGACTCTGAGAAAGCTTTGAGTTTTTAAGACCAATCAGTAAACTGTACTGGCTTTGAAATACAGCCTTTTATTCAGTTACCTCTAGTCAATTCAAGCTGTGGTGTCCTTGCATCTCTGCCACTGTTCAGCTGTATTTTGGGTTTGTTTCAATGCTTTCACAGGGCAGATAAATCCTTAGCTCTCTCTGTGACTGTCAACAATAAGTGCCAGGAAGTTCAATACCATGATATAAAAAGAATGGTGTATCTACAGCTTCCTTTGAATTCTTATAAAAACAAACAAACAAAAA
>WAAE01007985.1:0-14862 GCA_013400495.1 Nicator chloris
GATGATAAGCTTCTCAGCAGATGCTCATTAGGAAACCTGTTGTTTCTGTGTACAGAATCAAGAAAAGGAAGTACATGTAATGGTACGTCTACTTTTAGGCTAACACAGTTAAGGACAAAGTTAATTCTTCATTTTAAAAGTAACTAGGTCTAAATAGAGCTAGATGTGTCACTCAGATTACATATAGGTTATTTTCATACTCAGTGATTTCTATTAGCACAGAAATTGAAATTTTCAATATAGGACTATGTAGATGCAAAGCACTATAGTGTTCTATGCAATGTATTGTTACAACTTTTATCAAGAAGTTGGAATTAAAACATCTGCTACTAGTTTATACTGAGAAGAGACCAGTAGTACAAAACATATTATACCATTTTATAGACAGAGCTATAATGAAAACATTGCTAAAGCAATGAGACTTGCCAGCTACTGATGAGACTCAGGAGAAATTCTTTAACAGATGTTTCCCACATCAAACAGATACTTATCCCCCTCTGATTACCATGATCTTGAGAATTCATTACTTGATTCAATGATCAACACCTCTTCATCAGTCCCATTAAAAAAAAAAACAAACAAAAAAACAAAAAAACCAACCAAACAAAAAAAACCCCTCTTACAATAGATTTTTCATTCCCCACAGCAGCTGATAAAATATATTATGACTTTAAGTCTCTTATGGTGAAGTTGTATTACAGCATTGTTGTGTTTATGATATAATTAGGATCCTGTCAGCACATCAGTCATACACTGATGAATACACATCTCATTTCCTTTGTCATTTTAAAACCTACCATCCTCACAGGGACTAGTGACTACTGTACTACAAGCTGACATGATCACATGCGTACTTCTTTAAAATTTCAACTGCTGTCCTCCAGGATTATTTATTATTATTTACTGCAAACTTATTTCAAAGAGCTTCCTTTGATAGCCATTATTATTTTTAAATGCCCTAACATACAGTGCACTGAATAATCTTCCAAGTTCCAGCTGGAAGCTTAATCATTAAACTTTGTTTAGACATCTATCAAGTAGAGATATAAAACCCTTTCTAGAGTAAGTAGTCATTTAGCAGCTTATACCCTGGCTGCAATTAGCAAGAAAATAAGTTGGAGATACTAAACAAGCCTGGAAATATGAAGGGTCAAGTGAACACTGTTTGAACACAATACCCAGTTGTATTTGTTTCATCTTCAATTTTATAGAATTTATAGAATTCTTTAGAATTTATAGAAATCTTCAAACCTTGGTCACAATAATAATATATTTATATCTATAACATATATACTTCATTCCTAATATAACTTGCTCAGCTCACAAAAAATACATTGCATATATAACACCACTGTACATGAAGTACACTCATTTTTACACAAAAATACCTTAAAATGAGCTGTAGCAAACAGACACTGAAAAGAAATTCTTGCCGAAGAAATGGGAGAGGTCCCTTGATTTTTCACATTATGAGAAATGTTTAGAATTATGTTGTAGCTTGCTGTTAAGTTTTATACTTTTCAGTTTTCACTGATTTTCATAAGGAAAATAACACAGCTCAATTTAAGTGTTCTATTGCTTTTAATTTCCTTTAATATTTATCCTGTTAATATGAATAATAACTCAGGTACCTCAAATGGTATGATTTATTTTTGCTCTACAGCCCATGTTATAGTTTCTTATGAGTGGGATGAAAGTAACAGGCATCTTGGGCCAAGAAAAATGACTTCTTAAATAGAAAGAAAATCTTTATAATACGTATTTTTGGTTCAATTAAAGTTTTTTGTAATTTTTCACAGGTGAGTCAGGAGTAATAATTCAATTGAAATCAAATTTTCCAGCATAGATGTGACATAAAAAACCCAAACCCCTTGATTATCAATGAATATTTCTTTATAGTAACTAAAATCATTTAGTTGGTCTGGAAAACAAGAGAGAACACAAGAGAGAGCAAATCACTGAATAACTAAATAATTCCAGCAAAACTGTTTTTTTATAATTATATCCTGGGCAACAATGAAATTGAACATCTGACCTTAGCCTAGCAGCTTAAAACCTACACTTCAAAAAATATCACCTTGCCTACCTTTTGCACATAAATCATAGAGTGCCACCTTGCCTGTGCAGCCCTTACTTTCTCAACTGCTAAAAATTGCTGGCATCATTAACTCACTTCAAATTATGCTATTTCTCTTTCTGCCGAACCTGTCATCACCTCATTTTCTCCTGCATCCCCTGGTTTGACAGATGCACTTGCAGTAACACTTTTCTAGTTTTTGACTTATTCAGACTCTGCTATGTTGCCAGCTTCCTCCTGAGAGCGCTGCTGGATCAGGAGCCTGCTTCCTATATGCTCGCACGTAGAACTAAAGCAGAGTTCCAAGCACCACGAGAATCGCAGTATTGTGTCCAGCAGTGTGGCGGCTTATTTCCAGCTTAACACATGCTGTGCAGGTTTATCCATGATTTACAGAAACAATGGACTTTTCCAAGGGAACTGCATAGAGCCCACATTATTGTGGTCTAGACATCTCTGTCTCATTGACAGGGAACATGCTTTACTTATACACATTCCACACAGAACATTACACATGAAGTACATTCACAGCTTCCAAAAAATCAGGCAGGTTTTTATTCTGTGTTGTTTGTATGTGCCTGATTTTTAGAGCTGGTGATTATAGCTATTCTTTTGTGTACAAAACCTTGTATAAAATTGGCATATAAAAAATGATGAGTTTCATCTTTCTTTTTAAAATAATTCCTAAAGAGGAAACTATAGTGGTGACTGCAGCATGTATAGACTGATACAGAACCCTATCAAAATCATGAAACTGCTGATACCAGATTATTTCAGTAAGGAATTTAAAGAGATTTAATTAAAAACAACACCCCACTGTTTCTAGAAAATCTTATAATCAAATAAGGTTTGTGACATTGTTAGACCACACACAATTTTGTCTAAAAGCCCCTCCATAAAATATGAAGTAAATTAATGCATCTGAAAAAAATCTAAAGAAGTAGTTACTACTATCAAGTTGGGGTGCCTGTAGAAGGGTCTGTCAAATTCTAGTCAGCTCCTTTCATTTCAATGCATTAAAAGTGGTCAAAAATTCCTATACTGAAAAAAGGTATACTGATATTGACAGGTCAATGTATAGGGTAGACTTTGTCTCTGAAAACTACTGTAGTTTACTTTTTTGCTCAACTAAGAGCCAAACCACAGTTTCTACCACCTTACCCCCTCACCCCTGCTAAAAAGGAAACTCTGTATCTTATGTAGCTGTTACTTCTCTCAAACTGCTGAGTTGTTAATTACATCTTGACAGTGTTTCAATGTGTGGCTCATACAAAGGAATATGCAATCACAGTCTGTAAAATAACCCAAATGTGGCTGCAGACAAAGAGAAACTGTTTTAATAAATTGCTCTTATCTTCTTAATACTTGTTTTTGTTTTCAGTCTGCTTTTATTTCTAGTCTAGCTAGGCTCCTAGAATTATTTCTGTGTAATATCTGCCGATTCAATTAATGGTCTGTTTTCTCCCTCTTCCAGGTCATTAATGAAGATGTTAAATAAAACCAGTTCTAACGCTAATCCCAGGGTGCCTTGGCAGACACTTCTCACAACCATAATTCATCATACCCTTCGTCTGGAGATTACTTGGATGATACAGCTGATGTAAAAGAATGCTGCCCACCTGTGTTGTTACATGATTTGGGACGGCAAGAATAACGACATGGACTCCATCATCTCAGAAGGCAAATTCACTATTAGACAAACATACTCCTTTTATAGACAGTTACAAGAAAAGAGACATGACTGGACACTCAGAACAACACCTCCTTGTAAACATTTTGTAAACAAGTCTGGAGCAAAACATCAGGTGCAAAAAGATTGTTTAAACTCTTCACAGACCAATGTTTTGGGAAAACATCTCTCTCATAGGCCTCACTGTTGCCCTGATGTTTGAGAATTTCCCTTCGACTAAGCTTTTAGCATCCACATACCTGCTTGGCTATGTTATCCACAGGGAACACATTACACCAATTACAGGAAAACTTGACTGACTTTATAAGCTTCTTGCTGCAAGCCAGAAAATGAAGTGTGTTCCAGGGTTCTAGAAAAGAGCTCTACATTTTTCGGTTCTTGCTACCTGAGAGACAGTTCAGCAACCAGATCACTGGAAATGCTCTTCATAGAAGCACATTTCTACTTTTTGAAAAGAAGACTTACTGATTAACAGAGGTAGAGAGATGCAAACTCCCAGGTTAAAGAAAAAAAAGAAGACTCAAAACCATCAACTCCTAAAAGAAAGCAACTTATTTTATGAAAGTGCTCCCAAACCAGAGCATATTAAGCTGAAAATCAGCTTCCTTTGAATCTTTGATAGCCAATTCTATTTAGCTGAAGTTGAACTGTATTTAAATTACTTTGTACAGAGACTTCTACAGATGGAGAATTCTCTGGATAATTTTCCACCCCAGATAATGATCTATGTAACGTTGCTACTTAAATGGTATCACCGTTTTCAGTGGTTGAATCTCCTGGTCTAATTTTCCTTGCTGGCAAATCAACATGTAGATGGTTAACGCAAGGTCTTTCCCCCTTTGAAAAAATAAATAAAAAAGAAGGCATTTAGTGGCCATTTTGAGTTTCAATAGTTTTTATTCTATTTGTATAAGTAATCTCTATAGTTACTGTTACATAATCTCTATAGTGGAAGCCATAGTGGAAGCTCCCCACTACTAAAATAAAAGAGTCCAGGGACTCTACATTTTAAAACAGCAGTCTGCTTAAACCCAAGATTACTGCAGCTGGTATTCTTATTGTGTAATTTAATGATTCAGATATTATTTATGTATTTGTGGATATAAATCCTATAAATGTGTTTCTGAAGTCCAGTAATAGGCTTTCTTTTATTTTATGAAGTTCTTTCAGTTTTCTTCATCAGATTCTATTTAGTATTAGCCAACATTAATCTTTCCCTAGTTACTCCAGTGTCTAAAACTTTTTAGTGATTGCACTTTTATTCACTGATTTATACAGCGCCTCTTTTTTTATTTTTCACTAGATCTGACTTAAAGTGGGTAATAGAACAGATACAGTCCACAACTACATATCAACAACTCTCCTTTATCTGTGATGGGCCACACTATAAATAAAAATATCTCACTATTATCACCATAAATCTGCATGAGGGAACTAAAGCCAAAGGTTGAAATACAGTAGAGAGAGTTCAAAATACCTGCAGGCAAAAGGAATAAATCATTCATAGTATTGCAATGTTGCCAACCTTTACACTGAAAAAGTGCATGCTAAAGAAAGGTTTTGTCCTTTTTGAACTTCTGGTACTCCTGTCAAACCTCCTCCTCCTCAAGTTCTCTCAGGTTATACTCTGCCAAATAACCTTGTTGCCAAAGCAACCTTCTCACCACTTCACAAAAACATCAGAAACATTTTTGCACAGAAGCTCTTACTGCTGTAGCAGTTTAATCAGCAACCGCTTTTGACAGTCCTCTGCTGTCCAACAGCTCTTAAATACAGTATTTGATTATCAAAAGCGGAAAGAAGAAATAAAGTCTGAATTGGCAGTATGTGCACTATACGATTTGGAATTTGTTTAAGTAACAAAGAATTTCACACAGAATTGAAAACCACAGCAAGAGCAATCTGGCTGATGATGATCTTAGACTCACAGGAAACAAGCAGACTGGAAGAAACCTCTGCTCAGCTAATCCCACTCAAAGCAAGGCAATATTCAAAGTGAGATCAGGTTCCATAGAGTTTTACCCCAAGAGTACTCTCTTAGGGTGGAGATTTCACATGCACCCTGGACAACCTACTCTTGTTCTTAACCTCTTTTCATGAATTTCTTTTTTTTTTTTTTTTAATCTAGAAAAGTATTTCCGTTCCTGAATATGTTGCATTGCCTCTTGTCCTTTTGCTGTGAGCCTGAGAAGAGCCTCTGCTTCCGTAACAACTTTCTTTTTTCTTAAGCGAGTAAGACAGAAATCAGAGAAATGTAGAAAGCCTTGCCTCTCTCCTGCTAAGCAAACACTGCTCTCTCAGCTTCCTGCCATCCAACTCCTGTATTGGTGGAGCTCTGCTCCCGGAGTGCTGCGGCCGTGCCGCAGCGCAGTGTGCCGTTCCCCCTCATGGCCACACGGGCGCGCTGCCGGCCCGCGCTCCCCGTGCCGCGGGCCGCCTGCAGCCGCGTCCCGCCGCGCCGCTTCTCCGCCGCACAAAGCCCCGGCCAGCACTTGTTGCGTGGGGTTATTCCACCCAGGAGTTAGACTTTGAAAAAGAAGCATCCTCTCCCTTCTGTCCAAGTCCAGGAGTACCGGCTTCTTTGTTTCTGACTTTACTCACGTTTAGAAAATACACTGTATCTACTGACTCTGAAACCCAGCAAGTCATTTACCAACTCTCCTCCTTCAGGCCCACATTTGTTTTCTTTTTTTGTTTCCTTCTAAACCCCTGAGGGGGGAAAAAAATATCTTGGCTGGCCCTTCTCTGCTTTCCTGGCTTGAAAGCCAGGAATGAAATGAAAACCTCAGCTGCAGTAATGATATGCTGCCTCCTTCCAGCCAGGAGGAAAAATCTTTTTCAAATCTCCACAAGGACATGCAGAAATTCATAAACAGCTAAAGCTTTTTATCCTACATCAAAACTGTCTCTAGCCTTTACCAAACTCAGCAAGATCTATCCTTTCCTTCCAAATTGTTACCCTTGACTAAGACTCAAGAATAAAGTAGTGATTGTAAGCTCTTTGGGATAGTTAGGAAGCTGGACATCACTTTTGGGTAAAATGAGTACTTTGGAAGACAAAAATAGAAATAAAGTTCATTAAATGAACATTCACACTACTTTCATTAGCCAATTTGAGTTCTGCTTTCCATTCTTTCTTGCTGATAGGGTTGCAAGTAATAAATATATGTATGGAAGGCATCCAGTTTTGTTTAATTCATTGGCATTGTCTGAGGAGCAATGAATCATGTCAGAGATTTAAAGGGATTACTGATAGAGAAGAGTGTAACCTTTCTTCCAATACAACAGCTGTTCTGAAAAATTTCCATAATAACAGTTGCTTTTAATTATATAAAGAATGGTAAAGCCTTTTTAGCTTCATATCAATAATGCAGCTTTGATTCAAAAGTTGCTAAAGAGATAATCCTCAGCCTTTTTTGTCCAGGCCCGTTTGTGAATAGCAATGATTTAAATCCCAATGTCATTCTTTTTTGTTTGTTTTTTTTTTTTTTTTCCAGAGGAAGGAAAGAATAGTCTCTATTTCCTTGGAACTTGTACTGAAAAATTACAAACGACGCTTGGAAAACATTCTTCTCATATGATACCTTCAAGAAATGCTACTGATGATGAAATAGACACATGTAAAGTAAAAGTATCAGAAGTATGGCAAGATATGAGGAGAACAAAAATTTCTAAAATATCTAGTCAAGCATTACTGATAAGAATAAATCATAAATCTCTACATCCAGAATTGGTGTGTTTTACTAAAGAAGGATTATTTTTAGTAATTTTCAGGGCCCTGCCAAGTCAGTAAAAATTGCATTTCTTTATCTTCCACTCTTCCTGCTTCTCTCTGTGATTAAGTACTGCCCTCTGACTGCTTAATGCTTATTCATTCCTCATTTTCTGGGCAGAGCACTAGTTTGTGAAGATAATTAGAGACCCCTGCTATTCCTCCTAAATCTTGAATCTTCAGGCTAATTATAATGGAATGCCACGGATATACATGCAGCTGATAAAGGTTTATATCAAGGTATTAAGAATCATACTATTTGTGTCACAAAATAAAAAGCAAAAACTTATTGCATCTGCTAGGATGGAGCAATATTTTTGCTATGGTCCTCTTTTGTGGTTTAAGAATAGTGTCCTCCAATTTAGTACTCTCACTGAGACACTCCAAACCGTGTGCTACTCCCTCATTTCCCCTTTCCCTCCCCTCCCACTCTGCGGAGGGCTGGAGAAGAAAATTAGAGGCACAAAAGGCAAAGATCATGCACAGATTGAGATAACAATTTACCGGAAACAGCAATGAGATAAGGAAAAAACCTAGCAACAATATTAAAAGCAAAAGCTCACAAGAGAGAAAGTGATTCACATGCCAACATGCTCACCACAGTGCTAAACCCAGCTGAAGCCATGTCAACCAGACCACCCTTCTCCCTGGAAGAGTCATTTCCCCTCACCCCCGGCAACGACCTGAGGTGGTACAGAACCACAGAACCGACCTCTGGGTCCTAGCCATGCCCCATCTCAGCTACTGCAAAAATTAACCCTGTCCTGGCCAGAACCAGGACACCCTCACTGTATTTTGCCTAGCCACTTAGCACTTATATTGTTCTGTTATTACAGCTTCATGAATCTTCTAATACTATCGATGCTTCTGAACAAATATTATCCTAATATTTTCCAAAATGGTATTAAAGTATAACATTTAACATTGAAGAAAATATGGTAAATTCTTCATCAGGATCATATTCTCCTAACTTCTTTTATTTTTCCTTGAGGTGTTAATCTTTAATGTAAAACATATAGCATAAGTGAATACACCTCAGAGCAGTGCACATATAAATGCAATATATGCAAGAAGGCTACAAAGAATTTTTCTGCCTCTCTCCAGCTACCAATTTTCTCCTTTCATCTCTTTTAGCATGTAGATAGCCTAGAGGCACTGCTGGACACTTTATCTTAAAGATCTTCAAGAGTTTACCATTTGAATAAATTACTGCAAGCTCTAAATGTTTTCTTTTCTCCTCCAGACAAGTGTAGTAACTTTTATTTAATTTGGGACGAGCCAATATCCATCAACAAAACAAGGAAAACTACTGGCCCTGAACTGTGTCTCAAGATGCAATAAAGTTATGAGCAGGGTTCATAAATTGCCAAGAAGGTTGTCTGTACTTATTCCATGAATACCTAGCTTCAGTAAGATCTGCTGTCCCCACACTGAGGCAGTTGCACATTGCTATCATATTGTTTCTTCAAATGAAGTTAAAGTATGACTGTAAATTAGATGATGCCATTCTGAATGGGTAGAGGCATCTATGCTGACAGATTTGAGTATGTATCTGGGAAGGGAGTGAGAACCTTTAAGGCGTTATAGTTTTCAGTTTAAACTTATAAAGTAACTTTTTTTCTTTTCAATTATTTTCCAAACATTTTATTTCTGAATTTAAGTAGGGTCCAAGTCAATTCTACTCCAATACTAATCTATAATTTAAGAATTGCAAAAGATCTTTTCTCCTTTGGGTATAATATTTTGAGAAGAAATATTCAGGAAAGAAATTTGAAATGCATCATTTGTGTGCTACAGTGAGGATCTCTGAACAAATTCATATATTTTTGGATCTTTCACTTTCTCCAGTTTTGATTTCTAACACAAAAACCCCTCACTTAACTAAACTCCCAGCTTCATATCATCAGTGAACTTGCTGAGGAGACATTCTAGTCCTTCTGCCAAGTCTTTTCCTAGGAAGCTAACTTTGTGCTGTAGCCAATTATCTCTACCTGAATGTGCTCACAAAATTAGAGTCGATACCATTTTGTCTGTATCTCATACATAGGTGGAATTGTTTAACTACCTTTACATATGTTGTTTTTGGAGTGTGCTCCAAGAGATTTAGTTTCTTGTAATGGTCACATGGTCAGCTTGAACAAAAACATGGTGAGGAGTGTAGTCTCACTCGGAGCAGTCTCTGCAAGTCTTTCTCCTGCTGGCTTAAAATAGTCACACAAGAAGGAATATATCTAGGTTCAAAGCACTCCATATGCTTTGAAGCAGCATATGGACTGTTGATCTGGTGTCATCAAAGGAACTGTCATTTTCACTGGGTTACTAGGTACTCTGATGGAGAAAGAAGAGGAATCTTTTAGTAAAACATTTATCTTCAACTGAAAAAAAAAGAGTAGATGGATACTGAATATTTTAGAATATAACTTAATAACACCATTAAGACACAGTTTCACTTTCAGCAAGCCAAAATTAAATTCATAATCTCAAAAGTCCCAGTCACAATTAATGGCAAGATCACAGCCTTAGATCAGAATATGCTTCTAGAAGTAATTCTGTTACAAAACGTAAAGTTTGAGGTGGCTATGTTCAGACATATGTTGAAAATTATATTGGGTAATCCCAGGCTAATGTAAATGATTAAATTAAATCTATCACCTTGGTGACAGCCATAGCTCTAGTGAAAAACAAAGCATGTTATGCAAAGAAAAAGCATTCTGATAAGAGGAACAGCTCAGAAGAGTGTCTTTCCTAGTCTACTGCATACTTACCCAGGAAAGCTCTAGGATTAATTTTCTCCACTTCCCAGGGGAAGGAGGCACCACTGATTGGATTGTTACAGCAGCTTAAAGAAGTTTGGAAAAAAAACACCACAAAAAAACCCCAAAAAACTTGCTTTGCTTGGATTTCTAACCAAAGGAGCTGTTTCACTGCAATGAATTCAGACAACAGAGACATCTAGGAAACTCCATTGGCACTTCCAGACAGTACCTGGCTCAGCATACAACTGAGTCATATTCTCTGACATAACTCTCCCCTTACACTGCATAAGGGAAATAGGTGACTGCTTGAAGGTTCGCAGCAGGGTATCCAATAGAGGGAACTACTATTGTTCCCTGTGTGCCTAATGGAGAGAGAGACCTAATGAAGCCCCTGCTCTAAATCACTGCCTGGTGAGGTGCCTACCTATTGCCACTGATTATATAGAGAGTTCACAGTTTCCATTACCTTAGATATATAGTATAGCTGATAGACCTTGATTATCACTGAATTTTAGGAAGTGCGAATAGCTTGCCTGTCTCTTTTTAATCCTAACTCTCTCTTGTGGATTTAACCCTTTGGTCCGAGCAGCAGAAAAATTCAAATTTAAGAGAGATTATTTCTGCTTTTCCCACCCCCCCCCAACAAAGTCCAAGAAATTAATACAGTATGAAGGTCTCTTTGGAAAGAATTATGATCTTCGGTGTTTGAAAGCAACCCATATCTAATTCCTGACTGAAAATGGCAAAACTACTCTGCAGAAAAACAACATGTCAAACTAGCCCAGGTTTTCAAGGGTGTTGCATTTTTTTTATCTCTAGGGAAATCAAGGATTGCTATAGAGATAAAAAGCTATCTTTTCTGAAAGAGTGGTATCTTGTTTACAGCCGACCAGTCATTGACAGGTGAACCTGTCATGCTCTTAATCAGTACCCAAGGAAATTCTGGTAATATTGTGAAAATATTGAAAAAAATAGAAATTTTAAAAAATATTAAGCAGTTTTAAGCAAAATATTAGGCATAATGAAGCAGTTTAGGGTTTTTTTGCATCCTCTATCTGTCTAATTCTAAAGTATGCCCTCTCTGGAAACTTAGAGTACAATATATACTTCTATAAGTATTTTTCTTTCTTTATTATGAGTTGGAACCCTAAGACTGTGCTTATCTCTGACCAGTTTTCAACAGGTAGAAATTAGGACAGAACTACTAAGTCTCAACTATCCCTTTTGCTTCCAAACCATTAATCCACTAATTACTCCATTTTGAACACATACTCCATGTTCAGTGAAAATGGTATGTAAGAAGTAGCATTTTAGTGTGGCTGCAACAACGAAATAAATGCAAGAAACCCTTATACTAAAGTTGTTATTCACAACTTGGTTAATAATTTTATATTGATGCTTCACTGCAGTTCCCAAAGAACCTCCTTGATCTCATCTTTACAATAACTGCAGCTGTAAAAACAAAGCTAAAATAGTATGGGCTTTTTTGTAAAGGAAGGCAAGACGTCTCTACCAATGAAAGAATTCAGACTCGCAAGGCATTATTTATTTTCAGATAACTGACAAAAAATAATTTAACTGTGTGTCCATATCAACTATGCATGACCCTTAAAAATCACTAGCAGACCAGGAATTTATAATCAGAACACATTCCTTGGACAGTGCAACTATTTGGATTAATTGCATTAAGAGATTCAATTTTGAAGGATTTGGAAATGTTTTTACAAGGTTTAGGAAGGATTTCATTAGGATTACACGATGAGCAATTTTGAGTGTGCTTAACTGTTCACATTAACTCTCTAGGCAATCACGAAACAGATCAGTCATCCACTGACTATTAATTCTTATCCAAGATTTTGTCACCATAAAGGGAATACACTTGAAGTTCACTATAAACTTCAACCAGTCAGTAGAAAAAAACCCCTATGCTTTAGAAAGGATCTCAGTGCTGATGTTCTTTGTACTGCTGGATTTGAACAGATTGTGCTTGTACTCTGCATATTTCTGTTCTCTTGTGTTGCCTTCAGAAAAATGTAATTTTATTATTTGATCTAAAATGATATTTAAGTTGGCCTGTATTTAAATTTATCTATATTTGCCATATGATCATATTCCTTGCCAACAGCACTTTCAAAGCTCTATTAATTGCAAATTTAACTTAGGTATTTAAACTGAGCACCAACGTCCTAAGATTAAGATATTAACTCCAGGGAGAAAATATGCATAAACTAAGAAGTTTTAGCAGTTGGATGTCAGTAGCTCTACTTGCATAAATTAGCCAAATCAATTTTATGCCAAATGTCCTGTTACATGAACTGGGACAACAAGGCAGAGAATTAGAACTTCTATATAAATTCTGGAAAACTGAATTTAAAAAAGAATTGTATGCTTTCTATAATTCCGGGAAACCTGAAGTTTTAGAAAGAAATGTACTTTTCTGTGTTTGATTTTTTTTCTAATGAGATCACAACGGCAGTAATATACCAAAATGTGAGAGTCCAATGGTGAGCACACTGTTCTGTTGTATGCTATTATCTGAAGGTAAATATGGAAATGCACAAATAAATCAAGAAACGATGCCTGCAAACACCATTGGGAAAAATAACAGAGGCAGCTGTGCACAGAGCTCCAAGAACACGGGACAAATTTATGAGCATATGTAGATTTGCTCAATTTTTGCTTTAAAAATGGATTTTACCTTTCACTGCAGATAATTTGTCTTATTTGCTATATCAATTATTGTACAGTAGAACAGTCTGATTTTGTTGATGCAAAGGCAGACAGAAAGTAAAAAATTAGTCAAATGTTAAACTTATACTTGAGTGAGATTTATTTGCTTGTTCGTTTTTTTGTAATTTGCACATTTAATTACCTGTGGGAGAGATTCTTGTGGACATTTGATTTTTCAAAATCAAAATAAGGTGTGAACAACTTCTGATGCAACTACCTGCCAAGAAATAAAATTATTAATAAATGTTAAATTCTAATACAGAACTTTGGAATAAATTTAATGAAGTTTTTATATTTTTATATTTAAAACTGCCTTGTAGCCTGAGAACTTCAGTGTTGAAACTGAATGGCAGCAACTGAGATTTCCTGACTAAAGGAAATACTTTGACAAAAGCAGCTAAAACTAATCTATTCTGAACGCTGTAAAACACAAACAGCTGTATATTTCTCACTTGGCTACACTCTTAGATCAGTAAAAAATAGTATCAGCAATAATATTGCCCAACAACTGTTCTTCATTCAGCTGTTGCCATTTAGGTACTTTTAGCTATAAACTGTCTTGATTTAGAGTTCAGCACTGGTCATTTGCTTCAGAATATAGAACAATCAGACTGGTATATTACAGTGCTATTACCTCTCTTCCCTTTGTTGCAAATATGTTATTAAATGTTTTTATTCTAGCAAAGAAATTCGCAAATATTTGTCACCACCAACCACTTTAATATGAGTCTCACCAAGAACAGATTGTGCATACTGGAAATTCAGCTTTTAGTGGAATAAAAGTGCATGCAAAAGGTAAGTTAATGCAGAATTTCTTTTTAAAATTCATGTACATAACTGGAAAAATGGCTACAGGACCTAATTAATGGTTACTATTGGAACTTCTGATTCATCTGCAGAATTAGGTGTGGAATTGAAAACCCAATCTGCTATAACACACTGCACAAACCATCTACTGAAAAACATCCAGCTATGAAATAAAATCATGTATTATGAAAAACATTATATGTGACTGCCAAGTGACAGGACTGTCCGTACTTTTAAGGTACTATAAATACTAGTATAGAAACCTGAGTTGTGTATCAGTTTCTAATTGCTTGAAAGAACAGTAAGGCAGAGTTCTAGAGCAGCAGAAAAATCACTTTTGCATGCCATTTTTAACATTGCTGATTTCTGACTCATGAGCTTAATTCTCTGACTAAAAATTGCCTTATTTTCGTGATATTAAAAGATTAGAGCAAAGATGCCACTGAGGAAAAAAAAAAGCACTTGAAACAAGGGCCACACACCCTAGCTTCAGCAGAAAATGTGAATTATATTTTATTTCAACAAACATCATTTAGCCTGATTTATCCACTTCCCTTCATGTACAAAAAAACCAAACTCTTTTAGGAAAAAGACATTTTGATTGAACCCAGATAGAAAACTGTGACATAGGCTGTGTAGGTAAGAAATAACATTGAGAGTTTTTGACCAGTGTGAGTATTGCCTCACGACCTAGGCACTGGGAAACGGTGTCTGATGTTCTACCTTGCAATGCAAATTCCCTCAGTTTTTTGAGGTCTCGTAGTTTATTATGTCTGTCCATACTTCAAATGTTGTGGGTAAAGGAGCATTTTACTTCTGTAAACCTGGACTGACTGCAGTAACCTATTAAATACCGACTTCTTAAAAGCCAAAATTAATTTCTGATTGTGGATTAAGTCTTGAAAGATGCACTTGCGCGTTTTAGACAATACCAGGGAACTACCAGGAGCCAGCGAAGAACGTACGAGCAGCAGAAACCCCCATTCAGAAGGAAATAAACAGGAAATAGCGGGGCGGTGCCTGGCGCGGC
>WAAE01007991.1:0-23123 GCA_013400495.1 Nicator chloris
GTTGGATCATCTGGAGATCAGTCACAGGAATTACAAGAATGGCAGTTGTCACAGTAAGGCAAAGTAAAATGTTGGGAAGATTTCATCAAGAAGGACACCTTGGAAGGACTAGTCAAACAAGCCACGGGTGAAGTTCCACATTCACAGATGAGGCAGATATCAGACATGGTGAACACAAGGGAGGACTGGTTTAACTGCATCAAGTAGACCTCTGTAAGTTAGCCTGTAATGCCTATATTGTTTATATGCTTTGGGTTCCAAAATCAGAAGTAAAACATGATTTATGTGAGTAAGCATAGCATCTCTCAAGGCATATCACTAATTGAAAAGACCACAGGTTTAGCTGTGATCAAGTGTGTCACAACTGATGCATTATTGTTAAGAAAGCAAATGGTTATTATTGTACTTCACAAATTCTGAACTCCCAAATGTTTCTACAGGGTATGCATTTTAACATAAGACATCAAAGACTTGATTCATTCGCCCACATATAGGCTTCTTATTCCATTTAAGATGCACAGACATACCTGAAACATCCACAAGGAATGATGCAGGACTTTACAGAATAGTGCATTACTACAGTGTAAGCTGGAGGCCATGGTGGACATATCAGGGCATCTCAAATCCCATAGATACCCATATATACCTGTGAAGAGTCCAGAAATTCTTTAACCATAGATGTCAGAGGCACACCAGAGCACACTCTCTCTGCATAAGGACGAATTTGCTCAGGAAACACTTGGCACTCGAGAACCCGGTGGAAAAAAAAAAAAAAAAAAAAAAAAGGGAAAGTCAGCTATACAAGTCTACATAGGTACCTGAGACATAGAAAAAGCCTAAATCAAAGAACAATGTATAACTGTGATTTTTGGCAAACAGCCTAGAGAAGTCAAAATGGACAAAGAACTGTAACAGTCACCAGGTGTTTGCCACAGCCCAGAAACACACACTGGGCAAGATTGCTGCTGTCAGAAAAAAGGAGTGAAGATACATCACCTGGTTTACATTCTGGGACTTGAGCCAGTGAATGGACTTCTCAGACAAATGCATAATCTCAGTATTTGGCTTATAGGAAAACTTATTTAAATTTTATGATTTGGCTGATATCCCTGTTCTTCTTTTAAATTAGAGCTACAAGGTTACTATGTGAAAGAGCTGGGGAATTGCCCTGGTTAGCCATCCCAGCACAAGCCTGGTACAGCATCTGTGGGTTGTAGGGGCCTGGTGTTCAATGTGGTTTTGGCTGTGGCCAGGGTCAGCATGACCTTGGTCTTCATGATATGACGAACAGGGGCCAAAAAGCTTCAAGAGAAAGGTGTCTCTCTGACCACCAGCATTTACCTGCCAAAGCTGGGCTCAAAGTCACCTTTGTACTTCCCTCAGCCCTGGCTGAGTTAATTTGAAGGTCTGTTTCCCACTGTCATTTCTTTGAGTTTTCCTTTCACTTATGCTGTGGCCAGTTCACACATAAAACTGTCTCCGGCGGTCACTGGCAGGCTTGGTCTGAGCTCTTCATTCCACAGGCTTCTTCCCCATGTTCTGTATCTAGGGCAGTCTCTGGCCATCCAAAGCAAGTTTTGTTAGACCTGAAAGGTTGCAACTGAGCTGTGTTGAGCACTATGATGCCTGCTGAAATGGAAGATGCACACGTGTAGTCCCAGGGAAAGAGACCCTTCTTGTTCAGAAGGGCAGAGATTGTTGTGACATGGGAAGTTTTCCTGTGGGGCAGGGTACTAAAAAAGCCCATGGCCCTTTGCAGATAAGAATGAATCTGTGCTAGCAGAGAGTTGTCATTTCAAAGTTGTTTTCGAATTACAGATGTAAAGAAAAAGCAATGAATCCCACAAAATTGCTGTATTTGTTTTTCTTCTCTTTTAACTTGCACACAGCTGAACCAAATTATTTTATGTCCAGTAAAAGTCCTCTCCCATAAATGTGCTGGCTGTTTCCTTTCATATGAATTTTTTCCGTATGCTTTATGAACTTTTGAAATTGCAGGGAGAATAATTGCATTGTTGATAAAAATATAGCATAAGTTGTGGAGACTGCTACACTAATGAAGAAAGAAAGAAACATTTTTTTTAGAGTCAGAAAGCCTGGGGCAAATGAAAATCGTCTTGGAAACTTCAGTGGTAGTTTTGCTTGAGTGCAGATTATGGACTCATGAGGTCTGTGACTGGACAGGCATGCCCATATAATTTTTACGACATGTGCATGTTATTTAATAGGATGGTTGCACACAAAATTCCCAGGCTGGAAAATCATTGTCCTAAATGGAACTGAAGTCCCAGCTTAGATCAACATCCGTCCTTTGCTGCTTTGAAAAATGATCAAAAGCCTTGGTGGAAGTTTCCCTGTTTCTGTTGCGTACATGTACAAGGTGAAAAGGATATTAACAGGGGTCTCTAAGCATCTCACCTGCTGTCTGGGATTTGGGGTCCAGGACAAACTACATTGTGCCCTGTGTCTACAATCTCTTCAGAAGAAACTTAGGTAAGATGGGTGACTTTCTGTGTGTGGAAGAAGAGGAACAGATGGATACAGGAAACTGGTAAGAAGCACGATGTCTTCCTAATGTCCCTCAATATATTTTTTGTAAGTAACAAATTCCCTTCTACTAAAAAAAAAAAATAGTTGAACCAATTTAATAACATGTTCAATTGAAAAAAATTGTTAAGAGGAGGAAACCTTTTGGGTCCCAATTACTGTTAATTTGTAATCCGGTGAGGTCAAGTACCTGATTAAATATTTATATAGGAGAAAGGTCATAGTCTTTTGTGATCTTCTATGCCCTGTGTTAATTTTCCGTCAGATGCAATGAGTTCCTTTTGGAGAACACTTTATCAGAGAAAGTAAGCCTTGCTCTTGGCCTCTGAAAAGGCAACTGTTGGGTTTTGATGTCAAGCAGCTGAAATCAATCTCTTGCAGTTAGGTACATTTTTAGCTCAAGTTTTTCTAAAGCAATTTAGTGATTTTAGGTTTGTCAGCATTTGAATGCTCATCTCAATGCCTTTGAAAGGCACTAGACTTTAAGGAAATGAAGAGTATCTGACCTCTGTAAATTGGGACACTTTAAAGAGGTCTCTGCTGGACATGTGTGTGTCATATGGAAACCTTTTGAAATCACTAGTCACTTTTGAAAACCTTGCACTCAAAGGACACAAAACTTTCTTTTTTTTTGTCTATTGTAATTTGTTTTGTGGCTTAAACCCCACAAAATAGGTATGCTGTATTAAGCTCAGGGGTGTCTGATGAGAAAATAATTATCCGGGTAGAATTCAGGCAAAACCAAATGGAACCAGAGAGATTTGCCAAGATTTACAGTTCTCCCCATGTATCTACGGAGGGGCAAACCAGCCTGTCTGCTCCTCCAGCTGAAGAGATGGGACAGATGGAGGTTGGCCAAAGTCTTTCTCTAAAACACTTCCCTTCCTGAGGCACTGCATGGAGCAGTGCACTCACTGCAGTCAGGGTGTGGGGCCTTGGACATCATCTCAGGGTGACCCAGCATCTTCTAGGGAGTGGCCAAGTGCCCCAAGTGGGTGGACTCTGATGTGGGACATAGTCTCCACAGAAAACCTCATTTGTCATTCTCATATTAAAATTAGTATTTTTTTTTCACATTTTTTTTCTTGGGTGTGTATTTATTCCTGTTTTTCTGGATGTATTTTAACTCTTCTTTTTTTCAGCATTTTAACTGTCTATCTCTCCATATGCTATACAAAACCACACATTAGAAATGTACATTCAGTCTAAAGGATCTACACCAAGCAAATATATTAGCTAACTTGGAAGCCACAGAAAGCATTCAGGGTGCAAAAGGTTGTCAACAATTCTAGTTTCTAGAGGTAGTTGATTTGCCATAACCAGTTATATCATGTATCATGCCAAAAATATCCCTATGAGTATAAGACAATTATGGGGTTTTGTATTTATGATACATCTTTTTAGTTGTGGAAAATCTGTATGGAGTAATTCACAAGTGCCACTGGACCTGCTGTAATGCCATGCAGAATTCTGAATTATTATTATTATTGGAATGACCCAGTTGAGTAGGACTGATAACTATGCTTTATTGTACTGTTATTTTTTCCCTTTGTAACCCATGATTGCTTATTGACTGAATTAAATGTCTTTGGCCAGTGAACACTAAGTAATACTGGGAGAAAGATATGACATCCACCTATTTGCAGTTATTTTTTCCCTCATTGTTGATGAGATTGAAAGCGATACAGACAAAGCAGGTAGCTGTATCCTTAGCAGGGTAGTATCCTTACTACACTGTCCTCTTTCATGAAGAATAATTGTAGAATCAACAGAACATTTGGCTGTCATAATTTTGGCTGTACTTTTCCCTCATTTGTCGGCTTTGAAATGTGGGCTCTTGGGAGTACTGGTTATGGGTATTCCCTATTTATATAATATTGAGTGGAATGGAATGGTGACCATGTTTTCCTACTAGTGGGCTGAATTTTCTAATCTGGTATTATATAATAATATACTCATTGGGCCGGACCAGGGACTTAAGAATGAGGTTATTTTAGATATGAATATTTCAGTATGGAGAGCAAATCCTTGTTGAAGAAATTGTATCTGTTTTTTTCCCAGAACATGTAGAGTTGAAGGCCAAGAAATTATCATGTCATCTAGGCTTTGTATTATCACAGACCCATGCATATCCCAAATTACAGATATAAAATACAAATACCTTTTGCTTCAGTGAAAGAATATCTTCATAATGGTGACCAGTCTTACATGGAAGAAGTCCAAAAATGTGAAAGAATAGTACTATTTCAAGTGGAACAGAGTTCCAAAACTTAATCACCCTCCTGCAGCATAACCCCCAGATACATTTATTCTGATCTGAAACTTAAGTTTCCCACGCTTTGGGTTCTTGTTATACTTCTCACTTCTAGAATTTCTCACAGTATTTGATACCTAAGAAGATATTTACTTACTGAAATCATGTTACTTCTCAGCCTTGCTTCAGAAGAGTAAAAATACTGAGCTCCTAGTGTGTCTCATCATAAGGCATTTTCTTTAGCTCTTGGGATGCTTTCTCCACATTTCCATTTTTTCCATTTCCTTTTTAGAGAATGGACACCACATGTGTTCACCATTGTCATAAATCCTCTCTTGTTCCTACGTTCCCTGCTTAAGCATCTAAGGGCTGTTCTTTTTTTTGCCACTGTAAGACACTTTGAGTTCCTGTTGAGCTGTACGCACAGTGGAGTTAGTTTATTTTAATTTATCTGCAGACATTTCTGTGTAATATTCTGTAGCTGCATGCTAAATTATGACCACTAAACTTCAGAGTAAGTGCCTGTTAGAGTATTCTATGTAACATAAGAGATCCAATAGGTATTTCACTAGCAGAAAAAGCTTGAACACTGGATATACGAGATTTTTCCAAAATCTATCAAATCTGGGTATTAACACAGTGACAGACTTCTGCAGAGTGACACTAGCCAAATAATTTGACTCACCATGTTGTATTAGATTTTTGTGCATGTCAACAGTCTGTGATATGATGTGCCAAAACACGAAGAGAAACAAAGCTCTTCCAAAAATGACAATTTAAGCCCATTTTAATTCCGTTACTTCACTAAGCTTAAGGGTTGGCAGCTGAGAATCCAGCTTACCCCTTCAATGAGACTGTTGCTTTCAGCCAAGGAATTTGCAGTATGTTTTAATGGGGTAAAGTAATTACGTAATAATGAACTTTTGACTTTTGAAGCCAAGCTGCAGACGCCTTAGAAGAGAGTGCACTTTCTAAAATAGAATATTACAGACCACATTCCTATTCTTAGGTGCAAAAAATATCAGCCTGGATTCAGAATTATGGGCCGGTAAACTGCATTTTTCTACTCATATTCTAGCCCAAGTAAGGATTTAATATTCCTCCCTGATCATTTTTTTAACTGGTGCAGTTTGGAAGAGAGAAATACGGTGCTTGTCCACTGTCTCATAACATCTGTGTTACTAGAACAGGATTAGGAGATCCAGGGAGTCCTCAGTCCAACAGAACCCTAAACTTGAAGTTTGCTTCACTGTAAACTGCTATTGACAGGGCTGTTTTGCTGGTGTGCATACAGTGCCATTCTTGTCCATGACAAAAAGCTCCCAGGTGCTCAAGTAATAAAACTGAAAAATATGCAAATAGTCTCCTTGAAGATCCAGTGCTTTGACGGATCAGGGCCACGACTCAGCAGATGAATGATGTTGGCTCACAGCAGCTGAACAAGCCCTATTGTTTTAGGAAGCTGTCATCTTGTGCTCCAAATTCTAATCCTTCATTAAAAATAGCCTCTAGCATATAATTGCAAAAATAGCCTTCCCCACTTGGACTGACAGCAAATTGATGCCATGTTGCCTCTAGCTTCTGTTATAACTGGAGACAGCAGCTCAGAATGCCCTATATTCCGTCCTTTCACTTCAATATCTTGTTGACTCTGAAGCCTAATGATGACTGTCTTAGAGTTCATGCTATTATTTAACTGATGATCAAATATGCAAGAAACAAGAAGAAAAGTCATCAGCAGGGGCTTGTGTCTTTAAAGCATCCAAAACCTAGAGTATGTGATTGTTGTTTACCATGTGATCCTTTACTTCAAAACATGGCAAGTGGCTTTCTTTTGAGGCATGGTATATCTCCATGATAAATTCTATATTCCATAAAAAAGATATTTGTTACTATGGAGGACATTGGAACTTGCTCTTAAACAGTCTCACCTTTTTGGTTCCACTTTTTTAATGTTTATAAGAATGTCACTCTGGGGAATTTTAGTTTTATTATGTTTACAATAAAAAGAGATGCTGGTTTGTTCAGAGTGTCTTG
This sequence comes from Nicator chloris, assembly GCA_013400495.1. NCBI lineage: Eukaryota > Metazoa > Chordata > Aves > Passeriformes > Pycnonotidae > Nicator > Nicator chloris. Next base: position 6,839 of record WAAE01007991.1, read on the forward strand.
AGTTTGTTTTCTAGTCCATCTTCTGACTGGAAATGTGCATAGAATGCTCATGTGAGCTGCTGATTTTTTTCCCCATTCAATTTCTAGATGAAAGGCTCATGGAATGAACCTAATAAAATAAATAAATAAATAAATAAATTACATAAATAAAAGAAAAATATCCAAGACAAGACCAATTGTACTGCAGCCACTTGAGAACACTTGTTTTATTTCAACATCTGGTCAAATACATCTGTGTTGTTGGTCTAAGATCAGGTGTAGCATTCAGGAACAAGGGTATTAGAGATGCAGATGGACAATGTGTGTAAAGGGTTCAGGGAAAACTCTTGAGAATCCAGCAGTTAAAATAATATCTTCCAAGATAGCCCAGGGAATTAGAAGATGATCTTGAGGCTCACTCTCAAATTTGGTGATTATGTGTGAATAAAGGGGACGTTTTGAAATCTGGATAACACCTAATATGGTATAAAGAAAATATTTTGATTTGGAACACTGTGAATAAAGCCAGTTACTGTCCTATACAAACCTTTTACCTATCAAAAATCTTTTAGACAGTGCACCAGTCCTTGTGAAAATGCACTTTTATTCATAAAGAATATATGTGAGACTGTGAAATATAGTATGTTGTCATATAGTATGACAACAGGTGGTACCTTCTGTGTTACAGATAGCAGAAAATGGGGCCTAAAAAGACAACTGAATTAATGTTAAGAGTTCTGTGAGAATATCTTCATGAACCACCTTAAGTAATTTATGAGAGGAGCCAACTGAGTACGAAACTCCTGTTTTTTCCCTCTCCTGTGGAATCCTCCAGGTGTTTGTTAATTTGCTAACAACTTTCCAGAAAGCTGTCTTCTGTGACACAGACGGTATCAGGGGTTGCATAAATCCTGCAATGTCATGGAATGACACATTCCGTGATTACTTCTGTAGACCAGATAACCCCATTTAATTTCAAATGTAGGAAGAGGAAGAAAGTTTTGTGGTTTTGGTTGGTTTTTGTTTGTTCACTTTTTTTTTTCAAGATAAATGTCTTTTGCTGAATACTTCTTGCCACTCAAAAAGCCTGGTTACTTGAGGCAAATAAAACAAAATATGGGAATTAAGTCCATTTTTCTATAATGTCTGCAGGGCTCTGTAGTAACAGAATTTTTCCATGATGCTACAAAGACTGTTTCCAAATTTTCAAAATGTTTTACATTTGCTGTAGTGGAAGTACAAGGAAAATTACCTATGGATGCAAAGGAGAGTAAAATAGCTATTACCAAAGAAATTGCTTGATGTAGTTTGTAGTTTATTTTGCCAAAGCACTTTTGTAAAATACTGATATTCTTCTTTTCAGGTGGATTTTGAGTTGCCCTATTTATAACAATGTGTTATTATTTTAGTTGTGAATATCTGTTCACCAGGGTGATAATAAACATACACTCTGCTTTCCTGCCTCTACAGAGCTGGAGGCGGGTTTTCACCTTGTCCTAGTTAGACCAGTCATTGATACAATGTAGAGGCAATCATTAAATACAGCTGTATACAGAGACCCTATGGTTTTAACTGTATCAGGCTTTTCTTGGTCAAGTAAAGAAATGCCAGAGGAGCTTGCTTATATGCATAATGACACTTTCAGGGATTAGCTGCTCTCCCAAACATGTCTGACAAACTAAGTATTAATTACCTAATTTGATGTAGCTTGGCTGATCTGTTAATCAGACGGAAATTTTGTATATCGCATGTGTCTTCTATTATTGCTGCGTGTCAGACTGAGGTGGGATTTGCCTCAATTTTTGAAGGCTTGTTTCAAAAGAACATAGCTAAAGTTTGCAAGAGAATTATTTTTGTAATATTTTCCCACAAGGCTGGCTTGTCAGCCTTATCAAGGCGCTTTATGCTCTCTCTTATAATGTAATATTTAATACCTTTGTTTTTTGCATTTGGTTTCCTTGGTACCATTAGAGTAGGACATGAAAAAAAGGCAGATACAAAAGTGTAAGTGTTGCTTTGGCAATTAATGTGCCGAGCTATACACAACCAGCTGGATGGCTAAAGAGTAGGGTCCTGATTCTGCAGGCACCTACCAGAGCACTTTTCCTACTTCATGTGGGCAATTCCACCCCTGTTCTCACTAAGAAGAAAACATTGTCTACTTTGTTGCATGGGGAAACACAACATAACAGACATGAGGTTTACTGTGGCAATTTCTGCCTTTGATTTAACACTGTAAAGCATTTGGAGGGGTAGGGCTCAAATGTGGGGTGTGGACGCTCCAGTTGGCCAGACAATTGCAAATGCAGGGGATCTGTTGTGTGGGCTTATTGTAGCCTTTAGCAGCCTGCTCAAGACTTCAGAAACAATATTTCATTTCTGTGCCTGCTTGGGGATGCTGAATTCTGTCCCTATCCTGAGTTTTTGGATTGCTAAATGTAGTGTATACTGCAAGGGGAGCTTATCAGAACTGGTGTTATCAGGAGCTGAGAGAATATAATTCATATTCCCAAAATATAAGGACTTAAAATAGAATGTTGTTAGGTGTAGGGCTTTATGTCCTGACTATTTTCATCTTTAGTGAGAGGTTTCCATCCTGAATTTGTAGATGGTGAATTTAGATTTCTACCTCTGTTAACACGAAAATGCAGGCCTTTCCTCTTCATGCTCATTGCCAGTGGCAGTTCATTGGAGCTTCACTGGATCTCAGTTGCATCGTCCACAAACTGGGAAATACGCTTCACTTGGATCTTTGCCAACTCCTTCATTTTTCCTTCTTCTGGAACTTTTGAATCTAGCCCAGTAGCACTGTCTGAAAAAGGCATTGCAGTACTATGTCTACCTCCTACTTTACATATTTCCTCTCAGTCCTCTTTGTCCTCTATTGCTTCCGTTCGCCATAGGGAAGTATAGGGGACTCCTCTTTCATTTTTCTAACCTCATTTCTATTCTTTAGTCCCTACCCACTGTAATGGTCATCTCTAGTAGAAGCAACAAATATCCTTTGAGTGAAATAAAAAAGAGACAGACCTTTTAAATAAATTGGTCCTTGCTAAGAGAAAGTGGGAGATAACAGCCATTTTCAGGCACAGTCCTTGAAGGGAAGCCAAGCACTCTATGTAGATTTCAAAGCCCTTTGTTGCCAGAGAACATTATTTTACATTTGCAAATATCAGTCCTCTTAGTAGCATTCTGCATCAAATCTGAACAGTGTTTTCAAATACCCTTCATTTTTGTTAAATTAACATAGATTTATTAGTATGAATGAAAATTCTCATCCAGTGCACAATCTTTCCATGAGTTTAATTGCTGCCACCTTTTCTGAATCCATTTGATAGGTCCTACAGAATTAATTTCATCCAGAAAAATCTGGTGTAAGATGCATCTGGATTTAGGTTTACTTTCTCTGGCTTTTCTGTCATTCTCAACCCCATGAAGCAACTGAACCATTACTAAATTTGTTACGAATGCGAGATGTGATATTTTCACACATATTGGGTGGTATGACAAAAGGCACTAAATACGTAGTGACAGTCCCCAAAACAAATAGAAAACTAGCATTTTATCTTAAGCTCTTGTGAAAGAAAATAGTGGTAAATATCTGCCTGAAATACATAAGAATTGTTTTTCTTCCCTTACAGAATAATTCTTGGTTTTCTTTTTTGTTGTTTAAACAGAGTTAGTAAGACAATGTATACAAGGAGATTTTTTCACCCAGTAAGCATTGTCATTTAAGTCTCACAAATTACATGCCCTCATTAGCCACATTCTCAGAGGTGCTGGACACCTGAAAACTCCAGTGTTCAAGGTACAAATTATTAATCAGCCCTGAAAATTGAGTTGCAAGGCGTAGAAATTTTTTTCTTACCAGCACTTGTTTCACTAAGCAGGGTTTCTGGCCATATATGCTCTGCACAGGGAAACTTCTGTAGTGTTTGCAATATTGTTTCAGAAATGGTTTTATCATTTGTGGCTTCCAGAAAAACATATTCCATTAAAACAGCATTGACATTTGCTTCACCTGGTTACTCAAAATATTAACATCTCTGTTGAGTGAAGGTATGGCAAGTGCATTGAGGACATAGTAATCTTGGGCACTTCCTCTTTCATCACAGACAACTGACACAGAAATTGTTCCAGCTAATTTCTTTTTTCCCCCGGCAACATGGTAATCAAAGACTTTAGGGAGATACTCAGTACGCAACCATTGAGATGTTGGCATGACCCCAGGAGATTTTAGGTTTGCTTCAAGGTAGTAGTACAGACTTGGGTTATCGAGATCACTGAGTGCCACATTAACACATGTAAATGCTCCCACCATATATTAAAAAAAAAAAAAAAGAAAAAAAAAAAAAAGAGAGAGCGAGACATTCATTGAATTGTTTGGGTTCTAAACAGTTATTTATTTTCCTGCTGGGCACATGGGAACAAAATCAGGCTCTCCCTTTGTGGTGCACCTCATAGCTCTGAGACAGCTGATGATGGGTAACCTTTCCTCCAGGACACCAGAGCTGGCACACCCTGTAGGTAAAGCACTGCCACCAGAAACATTAAATGACATTTCTATAGGGAAAATACAGAAACCACTTGGAAATGTTTCTAAATCTTGTGCCTATTTTTGTCTGCCTTAGCTCAGCACGTAAAGTGGCTCTGGTTTCAAGATTTCTCAGGCACCTGCCCATCCTGAGGGCACCCAACCTTTTTGGAAGTAGGGAAACAGAAAAAAAGAGAGCTCCTCCTGTTTGCCTCTCTTTCCACCTGACAGAAGAGTACTTTGGGGGTGTTACACACCCCAGCCTTTGGAGACTTGGGATGTTTCTCCTCCCTAAAGTCAGCTGCTCTTTCTTGTACCCCTCACAACCACCCTGGGTGTGGATGCTCCCTCCAGTTGGGCAACATGGAGGGCCCTTTGCCCAGGGAAGGAAAGAGCTTGGGGAAGGACCAGCATAGTTTATCTTCAAGAGTTTCAGCCCTCTTCCCTTGTGTAATAACTGGGGATTTTCCTCACTGTTCCCCAGGTCTGGGAAGAGGTGATGGAACCCAAGGGTAGTCTAGGTTCTGCCTGGACAGAGCTGCCCAGGGAGGTGTGGGGAGAGCTGGGCCCAAGGAGCAGTGTGTTGGTGGCTTCTGGCATCTTCCCGATGGCGTCATCTGTCTAGGTTGGTAAAATACAGGAAAAAGGAGCTTATAACGGGAAGACTGCTGGGCACAATGTTGCTATGGGGCAGCACTGGATAGTGCACATCAAACCCTGATGATTTCGGAAGGCATCATCTCCTGGAGCAGCGCCTGACCATCCCCCTCAGGGACCCATGCTGGCACCAGGGCAGGCAGTGACCAGTGACAGAAGGGGAAATGGTGGTGAAGGTGGAAGGACGGGACACGAGTTGGGTAGGATGCCAGAGCTCTCACGTGCTCCTTGGCTGTCTGGTTAAGTCTTTCTCTGGTTAGGACCACACGGAGAATGCAAGCGTTAGGTGGGTGAATACTTACAGATTTTCTCAGGATTTAAGGGTTAGTTAAATAGGTTCACAAAAAAAAAAAAAAAAGGAAAAGTTTTCTCACTTTTTTGATACAGTACTTCTGTTATCATGATATTAATAATTTTGAGGACACTGTGGAAGACTGTACTAAGCTGTTGCCGTGTCAATTACACAGAGCTATATTTTTGTGCTCATTATTATTCTTGGATGTCTCTAATTTACATCTAAATGTACTGACTAATTTTGATTCAATCATGTCAAAAATGATAGGTCATGTGTGGGAGGAGATGACAGCCCTACCATCAGGAATTGCCAGAATGTGAATTCCTCGGGGCAATGATTTAATGCCCAAGTCAAGCAGTGCTGTCAGAATTGGAGGCCAAATTATGACACATTATGCTGTACTATGGACTTGCACATACAATGCATATGAAAAAAGTGACTGAGATTGGAGTTATTAAACTATGCTTTAACCGCTGCTACATTTTCCTTCTCACTCTCACTCTCTCCCCCTCCTGCTGTCTTTTTTTCCCATGCTCACTGCATTTGTTCAGAGGTACTAATAATGGTACAGAAATCTCTTCTGTAACAACCAACATCCCAAACCATCCTGAACAGCAGCCTGTGATTAAAGTGGGTGATAAAATAATGGCACTTGATGTACATTTCTGCTTAGCCTTTCTTTAAATCATTTACACTCTTTTAGCAAGCTACATGTCAGCCAGATGTTCTGTGAAAGGGCAGGGCCCATTTGTTCCATTGTGCCTCTCTCCCAGGATATAATTTTTTTAAAGGAATCCACTGTCTGGATAAACCTGCTGAATAACCTTCAGCAGCTCCTGAGCAATCCATGGGAACTGATTTGCATGTTGGATAACTCATCCTAATTATTGCATCCTATTTGCTTGTTTTTAGCTTAAGGGGATTTATCTGTCAGAAGTGAAGTGGTTTTTGTTTGTTTTCCTTTTTTTAGGAAATATTTGCTTTTCTATCTTGCCTTTTAATACTTGTGGATAAGGTGCAGAGCTGTTTACCATGAACTCTGTATGGGCAGTTCATTGCATATTCTTGTGCAATCAGTATTGTGATTAACATTTTAAAATTCTTGGTTAGAGTCACCGTGAAGCTGTTGAATTTGGTCTTGTATTTTCATGTCAATATTATATGTTCATCTATTGTAATCCTAAAATAATGCAATAAGATACTGTGATATAGTAGGTAGCTGAGTCTAAGTAATTGTGTTTTTTCAACAATATAGAATGACTTTAAAAAAAACCAAAACAAACCTTGAGATTTCAAATAATTGTGTGAGAAATTGTGGTAATTGATTTTATTGGCACAGAAGTGAAAAATTTTAATGGTGCACATCTAACTTTTGAGATGTTTAAATGAAATACATTATCTTTTTTGAGGTATTGGAGATGAACAAAAAGGAAATTGTTTTTTGTTTTCACAAATATAGTATTTTAAGCATTGCTTGAGAAGTAAACTCTAGGAAAAACAACTGACATTTAAGCCTATAAGCTGAGAATGGACACTGTGAGGAAAGGCCATTGCTGGATTTGGAAAAGACTGGTTTGATTGTCAGCAGGTTTGGATTGTTTGGATGAAGTGCAGTGACATTTCCAGAGAAGATTTGGAATCCTGTTTATAAACCCTTAGGCTCAATGCTCACAGAGCCCCAAATTCTGAGGGCTAACTCTCTTCCCAAGCAGATCTGCCTTGCTGCAGGCATGTAATTTGTGTTCTTTCCTTACCTCCCTGGGAACAATAAAATCAACCATTCCCAATTTCTCAGTCAGGCTGGGGTTGAATGCCAGCCTGGGAACTGTCTCCATGGCTGTGGCCACCCATAACTCCAAATACCCAACCATGTCCTGAAAGTGCATGAGGTTTCCAAAAGGTTTTTCTAGTAGGTGTGGCATCCTAACAACTGTTCTTGATCTCCTTTGAGGCCATAGGAAAAAAAGACACCAGGATGGATGGATTACATGGATCAGATCTGCCAGCTGGATTGATCAACCCAATTTACATTATTGCAATGCAAGTGAGAATTTTTGTTGCTCTAGGAGGAGAGTGTGTTACCTCTCATGGAGGTGAGATGAGTGCCCAAAGTGTTCAATAGCAGAGAAAGGTCCCTCCATCTTCTTGGAGAGTTCTCAGATAGTTGGGATGGGTCCCAAAGTCTCGGGATTTTTTATGTCATTATTGATGTCTGTGCCAAAGCTGTGGTGCTGGATGCTCCAAAGGGTGGTACAGACAGCAGTAGAAATGAAAAATCCAATCCAATTCCTACAACCCAGGGGTCACGCTGGGGAAAGAGGAGAAGAATTTATCAGGATTTGGAAGGAAGTCAGTGAGCAGTTGTATGGACTGGATCAGATGTTGGGACTGTGAGAGGCAACAAGGACAGTCTAGAGATCTGATTTCACTTCTGTAGACACGCAATTGAAATTCCTCCTTGCACTGACATGGTATAGAAATGATCTGCAGCCAAGTGGATTTAATACTTCAGTCTGCATTTCCCTGAATGTGGAGAGTTCCTACCCCTGATAATTAAACTTCAAAGCTAACACTCTATTAAATGAATACAGCTATTATTTCAGTCTGTTTGGCCACAGTTAGTTGACATTGTGAAGGCATTAAAGGGAGCTATAAACTTCACTGTTTTCAAACAAAACCAATGTTTTAGAAAATATAGCAAAATCATCAGGAATACCTTAATCTCATTATGTCTACTGATTTTTCTGTGTGCCTGAATGTCTATTTTCATTGCTTAGGAAAACATGTACTAAGCTAGTTTTCCTGACTTCTGATTGCCATGGGCTTACTGAAAAGCCAGGACAAGCAGTCTCATTCCAGTTGCAGAGGGAAAGTGAACAACTGACAGGGACCATACCTGTGAAGGCAGAAAGCCATAGCTCAGTAAGCTATCTTGCCATTTTTGTGGTACCGGAAAAAACCACATTATTATATCATTATTATATCATTATTATATTATTATAAACAATTATAATATCATTATTATATATATTATTATTACCATGCAAACTTGCACAATTTTATACAAAACTATTTTTGAATTTCTGTTTCTGATCCTATCTAAAAAGGGCAATTCCTTCCTTTGGACTTCTGAGCTCTGGAGACCACTGAAATGTTTCATATGGAACTGCGTCAAGTGTCTGTCATTCCATTTTTGCCAATTAGCTTAATTCCATTAGACCCTGATTTTCCCGGAAATGTTTCACAAAAAGTGAGACTCCTTAAGTAAGCTGGTCACTGGCTTATCTAAGAGTCTTGTTTTATCAAGATTAGGGTAGAGTTAGAGGAAGAGCCAGAATAGACTCCGAGATTGTTTGAATAGCTTGCAGCTTTATTAACACATCTGGGAACTATCCAGTGGTAACTTGTACAAAACAGATCATTCTTCCTTCCATAATCCACTCCACCTGTAGGAGGACTGCCATCAGCATGACTGACCAGTGTGGCCATTCTGGCATGTTTTCCAATATTGTTTTCCATGTGGTCAATAGCCATGTGGACAGATGATCAGACATAACCTCATTCAGCAGCTTTTTTGGACCCACAATCCCTCTACCCCTTTGCTGTTTTCTGTTTGCCAGCCTGCTAGATCTGTTATCTCCCTGCCCCACACTGGGCCCTTTGCAAGTTCTAAAACACTGAACATTACTTTCCAAGCTCTTTTCTGTGTTTCTGAACTGGTGAAGTGACTTTCCTCAACTTGTCCCATCCGTAATTCCATACTAGTGACTCCCTGACCAAATGGAAAGGAAGGGAAGAAATTTTCCCTTGTCAGGTAAAACGTAGCTTCAAGTGAACACACGTTTCCTAAACTTTGTCTTTTTAAATGCACTGTAGACTAGGACCAACACATACCTGTTTCCTTTCCCCATCTACATATCTGTGAATTTGTTTTGTGCAAAACCAGAAGATGGGTGGATTATCCATACCGAGTACAAACAGTATTATCTCATTGTCTTCTCCATTCTTTTCATTCTTACTGGGTTGACCTCGTTGGGCTGGCACAAAACTGTATTTCTGTTGTATGCCAAAGTAAAATGGTCTTCGATTTATTCATGGCTTCAGCCATGAGCATAATTGATTTCTTCCAATTTAGGTATTTTAAAGTCCAGGTAGTCTATATTAGTGACTGAACCCTTCTCCACAGCTAGTTGAGGGAGACACACATTGAGAGGGAAAATCCCACATTCTTGGTGACATATTTGCCTGACACACCTTTTGTCCTTGATGTGCAGTGGGCCAAAGGGGCTCGATACAGGTTGAGTAGCACAGATTCCCTCTGAATAGTCCTTGTGACAGGACAGTAAAAAAAAATTACCTTGCCTGAGTTTTCCTTAGGGAAGTTTTTTTTCTGGCAGCTGGACCAGCATAGCACATCTTGACTAAATATCTCTGCAAGACTACATATATTAAAATTAGCTGTGAAAAACAGACATTGAGAGGTGCTTAGAAAGCCATCCCATGCTGAATAAAAAAAGGACTTTTCAGACATACTTGTCCCTTTCCTTTCCTGCAATTCCTGTGCAATATAATAGCAATAATTCTTAGCAGCAGAATAACATTTTTAGCTACAGAGATACAAATCTTACAGGATACAATTTTTTGTGAATTTGACAAGATATTTTTTGAAACCTCAGGATTTGCCAAACATAGCCTGGACTTGCAGAAGTTCTGTAACTTTATCCATAGATACATTTTCAGTCACGTTATCCACAGAACCAATAGCAACTGTCCAGGGAAGACTTTCTCTTAGCATCCCCAGTCATGTTTCCTCTCGTCTCCCAATACAGCTTACCAGCCACTGATACAAGTAATTTCTTTCCATGTTAGCAACTGACACACAGTGCTCTTTGCTGAAAGACAGGGGAAGAGCAGGAAACAGAGTTTGGCAGAGGGGTCAGAGCTGCCTTTGTGTTCTTCTCCTAGTGTGGGAAGTCTCTAAGGAGGGAGGTGAATCTTGCAAAATGGAAGTCTAACCCTCAAAAATGAGAAGAAATACCAGCCAACAGAAAAGCTGTTCTTGGATGTGGGAGTAGGAGAATGGTGGGGAAGCCAGCCACTGATGGAATAGGATGTTGGTACAATATTTTGCACAGAAAGATCAGCTCTTAGGAAAATACTTGGACGTAATGGGTTGCCTGCTGGTGGAAGAAGGACAGCTCATCCAAGTCCTTCACAGAGGACAGGTTCAATTTGCATTTGGTTCTCTTCTTCTTGCTCATTTCCCACCCATGTGATGTGGGAAATCTATCTTCACTGATGTATAAAAACATTCCAAATGAAAGCTCATAATGAGCAAAGGGGCAAAAAGCAGATGCACTAATTAAATTGAACGGTCCAGGTACAACCTGGTACTGGTGTTTCTGAAGATTAGAATAGAAAAAATATTTCTTCAAAGTTATGAATTTCTATACAGAAATCTTTCCTGTTTGTTATTATGGTAAGATGAGTTTATGATTCAGATTCCAACAATGCTGATTTCCAGATGTGATTTCACTAGTTACTCCAAGCTATTAAACTCTCAGTGCCCTCAGACTTGACACACATTTGACATATAAACAACATTATACAAATAAAATAGAAATTCCTTTGAAAACTCATCTAATAACTTTGGAATGATAAAATTTTAGTGTTAGTTAAGGATAATATGAATTACCAGCAGCAACGACTAGGAAACTCTGTTAACAGGAGAATGCCTGTGGTGTAACGAAACACAAACAAGCAGAGCAAACAAAATACTGTGGCTGGAATTTGATTTGGAGAACTGCTCTGGTGAGTAACTCTATATAAGGCTTTGCACAAGTGTGTGTTTTTATGTGGGCAATGGTCACATCATCTTGTTTTGAATAACCAGTAATTGAAGAAAGGCCTTCAAAATAGCTGATAGGACGTACCGGGTTAGGGTGGACTCCATTGGTTTCAGTCATAAACATGAGTTGAGATTGCTGGGGCTTCCTTTGTGTGGCTCACACAGGGAGAATGGAGAACTGATTTAGCACTTTCTGCTTTCTTTCTTCCTGTTCTGCTTACACCTTCATTTGAAATGAGTAACGCTTTTGTTTCTTCTGCCTGACTTTGCTGAATGATTTACATTCAGGAAAAATGGTTCCCTGTGGAAATAACAGTTATTAATTTCGAGTACCAAGGCTAAAATAACCTTGATACCATCATGATAAAGAATAGTGTGGTTAGAATCACTGTGGTATAACATTCACTATGACTTTTTTAAATGTTAATTTGGTCTCTTAATTTGACCTCCTGTTAGGCACTTTATGAAATGAAGATAAAAATGGAGAGGGTAATACATTAATGCTTAATCCACTTAATGAAATAGGATTTCCTTTGTGATTCCATATAAATTAGTGTATAACTTAGAATATTTTACCTGACATAATAATAGAGATGAAATTAATTCTCAGCTGTAAATCCGCACGGTTAATTTTGTAGTGGTCATTTTACTCTTGTGGATTGCTCATTTTACTATTGCTCAGGAGACGCAGATTGTAGTTTTACTTCTTGCTGTTTTCTACATTCACCAGTTGTTTCTCTCCTGCATCTGATACCCTACAGATGTGAAGAATGTTGTGGATTAATATATACCAAGGGGAAGGTTAATAACAGTACATTCCTCACACAGGATTGTTTTGAGATGAGCTGTACAGGTCATCATGTTATTTCACTTTTTTTCTTTTCCTAAATCATGACAAGTGATGAAGAGGTGGAGGGAGAAGAGAGGGTTTGAGTTCTGTGCTTCTTTCCCTTTGAACCCCAAAGGGAATAAATAATTTGCACCTAAGCATCTTTCAGTCTTCACAGCTCACATCCAGGTTTGAAGGTTGTGCCCTGTGGGTACCAGCTATTGCCCCCTGAAATTAATCTTTTCATGGTGCATGGAAAGACTACTGGTGTGGGAAGTGACACACTGGGGATTGAACCAATGATGTCAAAAGCATGAATGGCTTTGGTTTGAGCTAAACCTGCCTCACCCTGGATGATCATTGATTCTGTGGAGCCTGCATACAGGAAACACCAGTAGCACATGCATTGCTGGGTCTTCATGTTGGAGGGCCTGTAGAGCCCTTAATCTGTGTTAATCTTCCCTTGTCAAATCTGTGCATTTCAGACCAAAACAAGAAGACAGGAAATTGATTATCAGGGCACATTGTTTATAGAAATTGTTTATGGGACAGGCACATTATTTAAAAGAAATTAAACACACTTGACCATATCTGTTTGACTGCAGTATTATGTGTGTTTTGCTGATGAGTTCATGAGAACTTGGTGTTAATGATACCTCGGGCTGATTAAGTTTTCTCCACAACTGTTTTGCAGTGTTGCAGCCCCTGTGGAAACATTGGAATTAGTCTTCATCTGTAGGTGTGTGAGATCAGAATCTGTTCACTCTACCACCACTAACTAAAGGCAGCTGCTTTTAACATAAATGCACTCTCCCCTTTTGCCAGTGGATTTCACGTGTACCAATTCTGTATATGGTTTTGGCTGAGTAATAAATTCCCAGTTATTTAGTACAGTGTTCTGCCTCTTCATTTACATCAGCAGGACTTTTCCATTAATGTACAACCTTGTATTCAGTTGGGACCAAGTAATATTCCATGTGTACTGATTTTAGTCTATTAAAATATTACACATTTTGTATTTTTAAAAGCAACCACAGGAAATTCAATTCAATTCTTTCCTTCTTTGAGTTTCATTATTCCAATATCAGAAACCATATGTAGGTTTCTACTCTGTTGTTTATTGTAAATGTGGCTGAAAAATAATATAAAATTGGGACTAAATTGGACTAAATGCTTGGCAGACAAGCTGCATCTGGTTTAAAGAAAACCCAAACATCTTCCTTTCTGAAGACTGTGAGGCCTTAAGAATGGTAAATTGAGAAGGATTTAAAACAAATTATTGAGCTGGTTGGGTAAGAGAGCCTACCAACCATGAGGTTTGAGGCCTGGTTCTGATGTTACTTGCCTTGCTAAAAATATATCAGTAGCTCCACTGCAGTCAATGGCACTAAAACAGTATAAAACCCTTTAATGTCAGATCAAGCTCTGGTCAGTTGTTTGGAATTGAAAGTACTGTAGTCCAAGATCTACACTCTCTGCCTTTTGAAGTGTAATGACTCAGTGCACCAGGCCCTAACAGCTTTGTGTGCTCTGCTGGTAAAAATCTGCTTCTGGCTTTTAAATGCAGAGGTCTTCTAGGCCCTGGTTTATTAAGGTATTAGAGTAATGTAAAAGGAGGGAAAAAAAGGGAATGAGTACTTTTAAAGTGTAATTTTCTACTGATTGAAGTATTGTGTAAATTAAATGTGACCTTCCTTAACCTGGAACCTCAGTTGGCTTAATCAAATATCAAACCAATGGGAATCCTTAGATGGAATGGGGAATGTAAATGCTCTCCCTCTCTGTATCATCCACGCTTTCCTTTAACACTAAGTCATTTCAGTTGTGTGTGCTCCAAGCATTGAAACAGAAGTGTGGCTGGGGCAAAAGCAAGACAGGTTGTTTCACTTAAGCAACATTTATGCCTTGTTTTCCATCACTGCAGAGCATTCCCAGGCCTGCCTTAGTGTTTCTCTGTGCTCCTGGCATTCAGGGTAAATATCCTAAAGCTGCTTAAAATTAAAAAGTGAAAGCAGTTAGTGCTTGTATATGGTAATTCCCATCTGTGGAATTCAGACATGCTATTGTGAGGGAGAAGATGAGGCATGGAAAAATTAAATGTTCTGGATATGATGAAATAGTAAGTTGGTAGCGAAGCCTGGAAAAAGGAAATTGGATCTTCTGATTGCCAGCCCATTTCCTCCACAGCATGGACTCTCGGAATGGGCATTAATACCAACATTTGTATTTCCATGTCAGGTTTTTTTCCCAATGAATATTTATCTACATATGGCTGGGGGAGGAGTATAAGTGTAACTCTCATCTTCCCCAGGGTGCTGCCTTTAACCATTCACGGGTACATTACAGAGGAAGATGGAAGATTTGTGTGTCAGTAAGTTAATGGATTTCTTTATCACCCACTTGGGTTTCAACCTATTCCACTCAGAACTGATCATTTGCAACAAATATGCCAACACTGAAAGCTGTAAATTCTGAGTGTTAATTCTGTGAGTGGTGATCCAAGCTGAGAACAAGGAATTAAATGGTAAATGACCGAGAAGAAGAGAACAAAAATTCTGTCTGTGACTAGATTCAGGTCTAAAGAAAAGATAGATTTTTGTCTGTTCTGTGACACCAAGGATAGAGTGTATTTCTAAACCTTTTTCTCTTGATTTCTGTGAGGTATTTAGATTTTGCCAATTGTATTTTTTGAAGGAAAAAGACAAGCAAGCAATTTTTTTTTTTTTGGTGTGTAAGAGAAACAAAAAGAAACTTATACATAAAAACTTTTGGGGGGGACTCAGACCCAGTAAACCAATCTTTCTCCCACTGAATGTAGATGAGTTCCATGATCTTCGCTGGATTCAGGAAGTGGAATACTTTTTGTTCTTTTTGCTGTGTTTGGAAACTCACAGCGGCTACCCAAGTTTTGTTTATACTCACAGTGCTGCATATCAGGTGTACACTCAAGTGGAGCAAGTGCCAAAAGCTGGATAAAGTCTGGGTCGCTGCAGGTGTTTTCAAAAGCATCTTGCTGTATCAAACAATAAAATGCCATAAAACGCGACACAGACTCCATCTCTAAAGCACCTTGTGAGAATGGCAAAATAAAGACATTTCCACAGTAAGAAGTCTTTTTTCTTCTCTTTGGTAAAGCTGAACCCTTGGAAAATGAATAAACTGAAACACTTTAGACCATCTACCAAAGCTGCACTTGGGAAACTAAAGTTTACTCCATTAATTTTTCATCTAGAAAATTGTACCTTCTCACACCACCTGATGGAAATAATGTTTATGTTGCTGGAATCAGGTGGCTGAGATCAATAACGATATGGTGAATGCAAGCTATTTTTTTGTAAGTTGGCTTTTATAACAGATGAGGCAAAGAAGTAAAAAAAAAAAAAAAAAGGGCAGGGAATTTTCTTGAGATACAGGTGCTTAAAGGGTTGCTAGACCTCAGTCTGGATTCCTGGGAAGGTTTCAGGAAGGCCAGTGGCTTACAAAGGCAAGTGATTTTTGTTGAGCATACAAGGGGTAGCCAAGTCTTGAAGCAGAGTCCTTGCTCAGGAATGGTGCATTAAAATGATTCTTCCTGTTTTTGAAGCTAAAAGTTGTAATGAACATTAATTGCAAGCACTCTTGCATGCTTTGGCTCCAATTTAGTCTCCATCTAAATTAGCTAGAAATCTATGGTCTTGATTTATTGCATTTGCAACAGTCGCACTAAAGGAAGGTAATTCCTTCTGAAAATGCCACATGCAGGCAGGAACAGGAAACCAATTAGGAATCAGTGGATGATAAATGGGCATTTTTACCAGCAGTTTACTTAATATCCCCATTAAATAAGCCTCTTTGCATTTATCATTTCATTCTCCCTCAGTCTATAAGGTCCTTTAATTGCTGCCTAAATGAGCCCTGTGTTTCAGTCCAAATTTAATCTTGGATCAGGAGAGAGAGATCCTTTCCAATGCTTGCCTGCCCAGCTGCCAAGAACTGTCAGAAATGATCACATAACTTTGCACATTTCTCACAGTCTCATTGGAGAAATGTAAAATTGACAGAAAAAAATAAAACCAAACCAAAAACGCAGGTCATATTTTTGCTTTAAATTGTAAACTACAGCGCGAGCAGCCTTCTTCCTCAATTGCATTTCCTGTATTTTTT